>SZWC01010017.1:44422-57174 GCA_023375785.1 Penium margaritaceum
ATGTGCACTCTATGCACATGTATCCATGCATCGGGATGGTCTGCACTGGCCTGCTGCTGCTGCTCCTGCTGCTGCTGCTGCTGCTGCTTGCCGGGCTGCTGTCGGTGTCTGTGGCGGCGGTTGTGGCCCACAACTTGTGGGTGCTGCAGGGAGCTCGGCATAGGCATCGTGGCGTACAGCCCGCTCGGCCGCGGCATCTTTGGAGGCAAGGGAGTGGTGGAGAAGTTTGAGGACAACGACTGGAGACATGTGCGCTTACTTTTGCCCAGATCTGGCTTCAGACAAGACTGCTTGGTTGCTTTGGGCGTGTCCTGTCTGCGGGAGTTTGCGAGTTTGGTGTGGAGGGAGGGGCAGAAGAAGGCCAGGGGGTGCAGAAGGGTGGAGGGGCAGAACAAGGCCAAGGGGTGCAGAAGGGTGGAGGGGCAGAAGAATGTGGGACGTGTCCCTCTGTGTGAACCCCACGCCTGAAAACTTCTATTCCCTTATGTCAGATGAAGTTTTTATTCATCTTCGTCCTGCTCATGGCGTTGCCGGTGTACTTGCCCCCCTGGTCTGGCTTCTTACACGTCGACGTGTGTTGCAGCTCCTCCCACTGTGCCCAGTCGTGGCAGATGAGTGTTGCTTGTGTGTGCAGATGCAGAGGCAAAGGGGGTTTGGCCGATGTCAGAACCGCGTGAGCCCATCGGTCGCATGCTCTGCACGGAGACCCTCTTGGGGGGGACCAGCATGCCTCGCGCTCAAACATGGGCTGCTGTCCTGCGTGTCGGTTTTTGTCACGTGTATGTGTGCGGTTCTTTCCCTGTGTGTGTGGTTCCCGGCCCCTCTGCATCTCCGGCGCACGCTCATGCCCGCGTGTGTGCGTGCGCACACGTTTTTGTGCGTGCATCCGTGAGCGTCTGCGTGCAACGAGTTGTTCTCGACTGCGTCCATCTCCTTCCTTTCCGTGTGCTTGTGCGTTGCAGTCGCAGGAGCGGTTTGAGGGCGGCAACCTCGAGCGCAACAAGGTGTTCTACGAGCGGCTGTGCGCGCTGGCACAGCCAAAGGGGTGCACTCCTGCTCAGCTCGCGCTCGCGTGGGTGCACCACCAGGGCAGCGACGTCGTGCCCATCCCAGGTGAGACTCTTTCCCTCTCCTTGGGACATCGGAATGCGATCAGATAGAATCGGATTGGATGGGTTGTGATCTGATCGGATGGGGTGTGATTTNGCGGGATGGGGTGGGGCGGCGCGGGGTGGGGTGGGGCGGGGCATGGGGCCACGGTCGCTTACTGGTGGCACGTCTTTGTTTGTTTCTCCGTGGCTGGTTCCCATGCGCATGTCAACTCTCGCTCTTTATGTCAGCGTTTTGGCCCGTGCAGTTTGCTGAGGGTGAAAACATCACCTCCCATTCTGATGAGGGTTTGATGTAAAAGTTTGACTCAAGGTAAAAAGTTGATTTCGTCCTGCCTCACATCTGCATGCCAAGGCCAGCGTTGACCATATCCTACCCCCTCCTTCCCCTCTCGTCCAGGGGAAGGAGGCGGGCGGGATGGGACACACCTGCCGACCCTCCTCGGTCCCCGCGGAAGCTCATCATCATTTCCCCACGGAAATCGATTGGCGCAGCCATCGCCCTCAAGTGTTTTGCTCGATCGCTGCATGTTGTGCGTGCGTGTGGGCAGGCACGACGCGGGCTGCCAATCTGGAGGCCAACCTGGGAGCGCTGGCGGTGCAGCTGAGCGAAGAGGACATGGCAGCGTTGGCTGCCGCCGTGCCGCAGGAGGAGGTGCAGGGCAACCGCTACAGTGGCGGTCTGAAGGGCATGATGTTCCACGACGCAGACACGCCCCCCCTCGACACGTGGCTGGCGCAGCAGCAGCAGAAAGCACAGGAGTAGGCGGCACCAGCAGCAGGAGGGGAGAAGGGGACCGGGAACAGCAGGGGAAAGGCAGTGACAGCAGCTCTGTAGGTGGTCCATGTGGGAGGGAGGGTGAGAGCAAGAAGAAGGCACAGAGACAGACTTGATGGCCACTGCTTCCTGGACGCTCCATGTGCAATGTCCTGGAAGTAGCTGGCACTGGGAACCTCAGCGTATTGGCTCCTGCTCCGGTGCTGCTGCGTGACATGGGGGGGTTTGAGCGGCAAGAGCATCCTCGAGTGTGCCTCACAATGGGGCTCAGCAGCAGCAGGAGCAGCAGCAGCGGCATCAGCAGCAGCAGCAGCATCAGCTGCAGCAGCAGCAGCAGCAGCAGCAGCAGCAGCAGCAGCAGCAGCAGGGGGTGGCGAGCGCCGGCAGTGGAGGCAGTAACGGTGCCCGTTGCGCAGTTTCGGGTGGTGGCAAGGCTGTTGAATCAGAACGGGTATGCAATCCGATCGATTCGATGCTACTTGTCTGACTGGAAACCTACCCGAACATATGTCGAAATGGATTGGGCCACATTCAGATCCGATCAAATCTGCTCTCTTCGGTTTTTAGGTCAGATGGGATCATTTTCTTGCATGGATTGGACCAACACGAGATGTTGGGTTGTCACAAGCCACAGGGAGAAGCACTTTCATCACAGTTAACGTAGCGACCACTGTGTACGATGCTGTTGGTCAACAAGAAAGCTCTGCTGAGATGATGGGACCAAGCAAAATGGCCCACAAGGACCAAATTCAAACTGAATCTCAAGGTACCTGAACCGGGCTATGTGGCTTGAATCTGGTCAACTCTTGATAAAGTCGGATTCATGTCGTTGGTGGCTACGATCCGTTACGACTGTCTGGTAACTGGACTGGATAAGATTCGACTGGGGATATGACATGCGGCATTGAATCCGATGAAACCCGATCCGTCCCGGTTTTGCAGCCTTAAGGGGTGGATTGGAATGGTGTGGCATGCAGCTTGTGTGATGGTAGTAGAAGGGGGTGACGGAGAAGTGCATGCGACCAAGTGAGTGTTGGTTATGTGTGACTGACACGGGTTGACCTTTGGCCTCGTTGCACGCTCCACTGATGCATGTGATTGACCACAGGGAGACCTTGCCACTAGCTGCTCCACTATCGCGAGGCGACAGTGGAGCAGCTACGAACAACGTAGCCCCATGACGAGCGGTTGAGGGGCTTCACCAGCATTTGTTCTCATTGTGTTCTAGCGAAAGGCGTGTAGCCTTGTGCCTTATGTTTGTTTGAATTTCTGGCACCGTCTATGTAGTGGATAGCCGGGTGCTCCCCCAAAACCCAATTACTACCAGTTTCTTGTCCAGTAGCAGGCCTGATACATTTTGCCACAAAAAGGTTGGGTGGTGGTTCTTGTCCACCACACTCGAGGGAAGCAAGCGAAAGCGAGCCCGTTGTTCGCTCGCTCGCCATCCCAACACTTCTGGGGCTTGTTACTCGTGACTTGTGTCTTCCAAATTCCGTGGCATAACTATGACGTTTCCTCGTCTCATGGATTATGTACCGTGAAGTTACTGTGCTAGACCAGCAAGTGACAGCTAGACTTGTGCAAGGAAGCAACCATGCACGAGGTATGCATCAGCCATGGCGAAGACATACGTGAAAGTTGAAGTGAAAAAGTTAGGTGAGTAACGAGCCACAGGGGTGTTACGGGCAGGAGTGAGCGAGCAGCGAGCTCGAAACTGGTGGATTCGACCCCACCTGCCCACATAACAATTTCCTAGCAGAAACTAGGTCACCGTCCAAGCAACAATCTGTCTAGAGGATAAACCTGGTTATGCTCATGACCAATTGTGCACCAATGCATGTGAAAAATGCAAATAAGGCTGGCAAGTTCTGATTGAGCCTCTCCATGGCTCATCTTCTCAGCTTCTAGTCACGACGTGTCAATCGGCGAAGTCATCTCTCACTGGTCAGTCACCTGCACCAGTGATGTGAGTGTGCAACGAGGCCAGAGGTCACCGTGTGATAATGACATGAATTCAACACTCCCCCATGACCCACAGCCGACGCACAAGAACGACACGCACAGGCACAGCGCGAACGTCACAAGACGTGACACAACACAAGACTGTACACGAGCACTGGCATGACAGCTCAACCAGGAGCATTACGAGGACACAGTAGCCCAACGGCGTGCATTGCTGCCTTGAAGACATTGCTCTTGAGTGCCTTCGTGAGAAAGTCAGCTCGTTGCTGTCGCGTGTCAACCCACACAATCTTGACATCACCTGCAGCCACACGCTCACGTACAAAATGGTGCTCTATATTGATGTGCTTGGTGCGAGTGTGATGCATGCCGTCGTGCTCAGCAATATCTTTTGTGCTTTGATTGTCAGAGCGCAAGGTGACGCAGCGAATGGGTACACGCAGCTGCTGAAACAACCGACACAACCAAACGCTTTCACAAGTGCCTGCACCAAGGGCGACATATTCTGCCTCACTGGAGCTGCGTGCGACGCAACCCTGTTTACCACTCTTCCAGGAGACAGCTGTGCCGCCGACGAGAGAGACATAGCCGGTACGGCTGCGTGCATCCATGTCATGCGCCCAGTCACTGTCAGTGTAGCCATCAACAACGATGGACTGCTGTGCCCGGTAACAGAGACCGACTTGTGCAGTGGAAAGCGCATATCGAACAACACGCAGCGCGGCCTCCATGTGCTGCACCCGTGGGCACTGTGAGAACTGTGCAAGGAAGTTCACAGCGAAAGCGACGTCTGCTCGTGTGGTAGTGGCCAGGTACATCAAGGACCCTATGACGCGTAGGTAGTCGGTCACATCCACTGGCTCCCCCAGCCTGGACACATCCAGTGTTTTCAACAACCTCTGCCCGGCGGGCGTCATCGGCGTGGATGCTGCGGGCACAGACTCAAGGAGCGAGGCAAAGCGCTCCCCCAGGCTTCTGACATATGCAGCCTAGTGGACATGAAGAACACGGTGAGTACGATCACGCTCAAGCTCCATGCCGAGAAACACTCGAGGTGGGGCCAAGTCTTTCATCTTGTACGTGGACTGCAGCAGGGACTTCACAGTCGACACTGCCTCCCGACTTGGTGATGCAATGAGGAGGTCGTCCACATAGACGAGGACTGCAACAAATGGTGCAGAGTTGGGAGCGACAAAGAGAGAAGGATCCACTGTGCTACGACGGTATCCACCCTTTTCCAGGGTAGAGGTGATCTTCTGGTTCCAACACCGTGGTGACTGCTTCAGGCCATAGAGAGCCTTGCGCAGTCTCCACACCCTGTCAGTGCCGTCAGAGAACCCTGGAGGTTGCACCATGTAAATCTCCTCATCCAACTGACCGTGCAGAAAGGCATTGTTGACATCCATCTGCTCGAGCTCCNGAGGACTGCAACAAACGGTGCAGAGTTGGGAGCGACAAAGAGAGAAGGATCCACTGTGCTACGACGGTATCCACCCTTTTCCAGGGTAGAGGTGATCTCCTGGTTCCAACACCGTGGTGACTGCTTCAGGCCATAGAGAGCCTTGCGCAGTCTCCACACCCTGTCAGTGCCGTCAGAGAACCCTGGAGGTTGCACCATGTAAATCTCCTCATCCAACTGACCGTGCAGAAAGGCGTTGTTGACATCCATCTGCTCGAGCTCCCAGTCATGGTGGGCGACAAGACTCAGAAGGGCGCGAGCAGTGGTGTAGCGTCCGACAGGGGCAAACGTCTCGTCAAAGTCAACGCCATGGACTTGTGAGAACCCCTTGGCGGTGAGACGTGCCTTATACTTGTCAAGCTCGCCATTGGGCTTGTACTTGCGCCTAAAGACCCATCGTGCATCGATGGCTTTGCGACCGGGCGGGAGATCGACCAGCTCGTAGACGGCGTGGTCACCAAGAGCTCGAAGCTCATCCCGCATAGCAGCCTCCCATTGCTGGGAGTCGGGCGCAGTGCGTGCCTGACGAACAGTAGTCGGGTCGGACGAGGGTGCAGCAGCAACTGTCGTGTGACACTCAGCGACACTGTTGTGGATGACGGCTTCGAGAGCGCGCTCGTGCTCAGACCTGAGTAGCGTCTGCCCAAGGGCAGAGCTGGGATGGACCACTGTTGTGGCCAGGCCCAAGGCGTCCATGCCAGTCGGTAGCTTTACAGGCTGCTATGGGTGGGACTGGACAGGATGGACGGATGGAGCGGCGACACTGGAGGAACGAGAGGGGAGCACGCGGAGACGCCCGCCACGAACAAAGGGCTCAATGGGAGCAGGACCAGGACGGTCACCAGACGACGGCGGAGCAGGGGTAAGCGGACTGGACGGAGCCGCTGAGGAGTGTGCAGGAGAAATAGACTCAGACGGAACTGGGGAGGACAACACAGGAGACGCAGGAGCTCCGAGCAAGCTGGACGACACGGACGGAGAAAGGGAAGGAGTCACAGTGCCAGACGACGAAGGCCGCTTCGAGGGTGGAGGCTGCGAGGGAGGGACAGCAGCAGGGACTGCAGGGACAGCGGGAGCCGCATGCCCGACTTCCCCCCGCAACCGAGAGAGCGGCAGCATGGAGGCGGCCTTAGAGTGACGGCTAAGGTCACGGAGAAAGACAGACTCGAAGAAAAGGGCATCGTGGGACTCAATGACGCGTTGGCGCTCCTGGTCCCAGAAGCGCCAGGCTTTGGACTGGGCAGACACGCCCAAGAAAGGGCAGAGGCGCCCACGAGGGGAGAGTTTGCCGTCACAAAGGTCCTCAGGGAGCCAGACGGACGCAACGCTACCCCAGACGCGAGCAAGTCGTAGGTCAGCACGGGTCCCGTACCAATGCTAAAAAGGCGTGACCGAGCGGGGAAGGGGCCCGTGCGGGACGCGATTCCAAATCCAGGTCATGTAACTCATGGCCTCAAAGGCGAACAGAGGAGGAAGACCTGACTCAGACAGAAGGGTACGGACGCCGTCGGCAAGAGTCCGGTTCCAACGCTCAGAGACTCCATTTTGTTGGGGTGTGTAGGGAGCAGAGGTCTCCAAACACACCCCTTGAGACTCAAGGAACCGGGCGGTGGGACCGAGGAACTCACCGCCGCGGTCGCTGCGGAAGACACGCAGGGAGCGCTGACAATATCGTTCAGCCTGGCGGAGCCATGACTCAAGGACAGCAGGGACGTCACTCTTCTGGCGAAGAGCGAAGACCCAGCGATAGCGGGAGAAGTCATCAGTGAGGCACAAAACATAACGCCCAACACCCCCAAGAAATTCATGGGAGAGAGGACCCATGACATCAGCGTGAACAAGAGCAAGGGGGTGGGAGGAACGGGAGTCAGAGGAAACAAAGGGATAATGATGCATTTTCCCTTGGACGTAGTCTAGACAGTCTGAGGGACAGGGCGAAGGAAAGGTGGAGGGTGACAGCCCAACAACAGGTTGGAGACGAAGCATGCTGGAGATGGCATCAGTGTGAACATGGCCAAGACGACGATGCAAGAGTTGGATGTCAGCGGGTGAGAGAGATGGTGCAACGTGAGCAAGAGAGGAGCCAACAGAGTGGGGAGCGGGAGCAATGAGTGGCACACGGTAGAGTTCATCACACTTAACCCCCCGCAGAACGATGTGACCAGTGGAACGAATGCAGATAGTGCCGACACCCTGACTGGCGGAGAAATCCATGCCCTGCTTGTCAAGGGAAGGCACGGACAACAGGTTGAGCTCCAAAGAAGGCACATACAGCACGTCGGACAGAAACAACACGCCACCGGGACCAACAAAACGGACAACGCCAACGCCCTGGACAGGCAGCAACTGACCAAAACCAGTACGAACAAAGCGGACGGAACCAGCAGGACCCAACGAGACAAACACTAAGCGAACAGAGGTCATGTGGTGGGTGGCCCTAGAGTCGAGAACCCAGAAGCCACCGGAGACACGAAGACCAGGAAGGACGCCACAGGTGGCAACAGTGCCAACAGAGGGTGGAGCAGAGTCACAGACAGGCAGGCAACAAGGAAGAGTGACAGACTGCCAGTGCTCAACCCACGGAACAGATGCGGACGGGAGCCTAAGAACATGACCGGGGGGGTCCCCACGAAGGACAGTGTCAGTGTGACAAGGGAGACCTCTGGCCAACGAAGACACAATCTCACCTCCCTGATCGCGGAGGTGAAGACGCTGGAGAAGAGACTACTCCAGCTGGCGCTCACCATCGACGGACGCTACGGAAGAGGGAGGAGGCGAACCCGAGGGAGGTGCGAACCACGGAGGTGGGATGTACGCCGAAGAAGGGGGCCCGGCGTACACGGGTGCTCCGTAGGGCGATGGCCAACCCCGTGGGTATGGGATGGGGGGTGGAGCTCTGGAAACGCCAGCGGTGGAGTAGATCTGTGCCGAGGTGGAGCTGACAGGTCGAGAGACGGAGGTGGAGCTGGAGTTGGTGGCGGAAGAAGACGGAGAGCCGCCGGTGCGAGCCCAGTGCGCACGCATAGAGCGGGCCAGGCGCAGATCGTCAGGAGGCGCAAGGAGCGCACAAGCAGAATGCGTAGAGGAACCACAGTTCCAGCACACAACCTCACCAGGGACACGGGATGGTGCAGTGTCCTTGCCCTTACCCTTGCCCTTTCCGCGACCACGGCCACGCCCGCGCCCCTGGGAGGCGAGAGCGGTGGCCGTAGCTGCCGAGGAAGACGAGGATGTGGAGGAGGCGGCGGCAGCCGATGAAGAAGCAGAGGAGGAAGCGGTGGTGGCTGCAGCAACGCCGGCGACTGCAGCGCGGTGCAGGCGTTTGTTCNAAGAAGGGGGCCCGGCGTACACGGGTGCTCCGTAGGGCGATGGCCAACCCCACGGGTATGGGATGGGGGGTGGAGCTGTGGAAACGCCAGCGGTGGAGTAGATCTGTGCCGAGGTGGAGCTGACAGGTCGAGAGACGGAGGTGGAGCTGGAGTTGGTGGCGGAAGAAGACGGAGAGCCGCCGGTGCGAGCCCAGTGCGCACGCATAGAGCGGGCCAGGCGCAGATCGTCAGGAGGCGCAAGGAGCGCACAAGCAGAATGCGTAGAGGAACCACAGTTCCAGCACACAACCTCACCATGGACACGGGATGGTGCAGTGTCCTTGCCCTTACCCTTGCCCTTTCCACGACCACGGCCACGCCCGCGCCCTTGGGAGGCGAGAGCGGTGGCCGTAGCTGCCGAGGAAGACGAGGATGTGGAGGAGGCAGCGGCAGCCGATGAAGAAGCAGAGGAGGAAGCGGTGGTGGCTGCACCAACGCCGGCGACTGCAGCGCGGTGTAGGCGTTTGTTCTGAAGGCTGGTCCACCAAGCAGCGATCCGATCAGCAACGAAGTCCCAGAGAGCGCCAATGCCCGGTGGGGAATCAGGAGGAACGGGCTGGGAAGCGAGACGCAGCAGCTCATCAGATTTGACGTCGCGGAGGAGGTCTGACAGCTCGGGAATCAACCCGTTGACCATGGTGTGGACAGTAGCTAGCTGGCCTGGCGCGGCTTTGTCGAGCTTACAAAGGAGCTTGAGCCCGCGTGCCCAGTAGTCGTCAGCCCACTCGTCAGCATGCATTATGAGCGTGTTGAACTGCACAATGAGGGCACTCTGGGCTGCCTGACCAGTGATTGTGGTGCGACGGCGAAGCATGGTGTAGGCACCAACAGGATCAGCTACACGCTGCACGACGGGATCGGCGTTGTAGGTACCGACCTCGTCGACAAGCTTCTCTGGCGTAGCAGCAATGAGGGCACGGACAGCGCGGGAAGACTCAGCAGCGATAGGCATAAAGGTGCGAAAGCTAGGAAATAGTGTTCCCACAGACGCTCCCCCTGGACCCAGGCGCTGAAGCGGGTTTCCCAGGAGGAGAAGACGAGTCCGGCGGACAGGATAGGCGGCTGCGAGAAAAAATCATGCTGGCGCGTGACAGGAGTGGGATTGGCAGCGAAAGGCGTGACAGTAGTGTTTCCGGCAGCGGTGCTAGAAGCAGCGGGTGTGGAGGAAGCAGCCGCAGTGGTGCTAGCGCTGGTAGCAGCTGTGGGGACGAAAGCAACAGGGAGGCGCTTAAGCAGAATAGTTGCAACCTCATCAGCAAAGGCGGCGCGATTATCATCGGCGAGCTTGAGGCGGTCCTCAGCCTCGCGCTACGCCTCGAGAGCGAGGCGCAGCTGGCGCTGCAGGTCAGCTATGACTGATTCGTCGTCACTCGGCATGGTGACGACGACGAGGTCTTGCCGGACAGATTTTGGCAGAGTTTCCCCTGCCCCAGTGGGCGTGGGAAAACTGGACGTGCCCAAGGCACGAGGGATGTGTGCAGCAGGACAGTCCGACCCCAATCAGACAAGCAAGAAGATCCCGCAAGAGAGGAAAGGAGGCAAGGAGACAGAGCAGCAGCTGAGGACCCTCACAAAGCAGAAGCAGAAGGAGGTGGAGGCGCGCGCAACAAGGCAAGGAGCGGTGGAACAGCAGCAGCGGTTGCAGCTGAGACAACGAAGACAGTGGATGTAAAGGGGATCACCAGAGCAAACGCTCCGGTGATGAGGATGGCTCCAAGAGTGGTGAAGGCTGCAACGATGGAGATGGCCGCTGTGTTGACACTGGTGACGGTCGAAGGAGCAGATGAGGCAGCAGCAACATTACCGAAGGTGGAGGCACGAATGAAGGAAGCGGCCGCAGACACGGCAGACGCAGTCGAGACAGTCGCGGAAGCAACAGCAGAGGCGGCTGCAGCAACCTGAGTGAAGATATCTGTAGTTGCGGCAGCCACCGGACTGGCTACAACGGCAGCTTCGGTGTATGACTCAGCAACGCGTCCTGCCGAGGTTGAGGCGGAGGCGCGAGAAGCTCGGGCATCGGCAGCAAGTGTGGCGGTGGTTGCTGCTGCAGTGTCGACTACCGCGAAGGCCGTGCGCGTAATCCTGGTGGCCACGACAACAACGTCGTGACCTATGACAGAGGGCACGCGAGCAGCTGCGGCGTCCATCCCAGCGCTAATGTGCGGATGCTCGACCCCCCCAGGAGAACGGGAAAGAGGTGAGCTTACCGGTATGGAGGGCCACATTGGCTGTGATGGTAAGGTTGACTTGACGGAGGCGACGTCACGGTGGATGTGGCGTTGCCGTGCCGAGCTCTCCCCTGAGTCGCCACCGAGATCCTCCCAGTGAGCCAGCGTGACGGCAGCCACCACCAGACGGTGGGGCAGAGACTGCTACAAGGCCGCTGGTCATGCGACAAGAGAGGCTGGGAGCGCAGCTGCACGTCACGTTGCTTGCTGCTGCCGTCACACTGCTTGTGCGGCTGCTGTGGTGCAGGTGCCGCTGCTGCAGTGCTGCTGCTGCTGTTGTTACTGTGGCTACTACAGCTGCTGCTGCTGCTGCTGCCGTGCTACTGCTGTAGTGCTGCTGCTGCTGCTGCCGTTGAGTTGCTGCTGAGCTGTTTGCTGAGCTGATGCTGAGCAACTGCTGAGTTGCTGCTGAGCAACTGCTGAGTTGCTGCTACTGAGCTGCTGCCAGTGAGCGGCTGTGCTAGAGCTGTTGCTGAGCTGATACTGTGCTGCTGCTAAGATGCTGCTGCGGAGCTGCTGTTGAGCTGCTGCTGAGTTGCTGCTGTTGAGCTGCTGCTGGGCTGTTGCTGCGGAGCTGCTAAGCTAGAGCCACTGCTGCTGAGATGCTGCGGGGCTGCTGCTGCTGAGCTGCGAAAGCTGAGCCGTTGTTCACGTTGCAGCTGCTGCAACTGCTGCTAGGAGACGGAGACGGACCCCCCACGCTGCCGAAAAATTTCGGCAGCGTTTCCCCCGCCCCAGTGGGCGTGGGAAATATGGGAAGGCCGTGGGAACACCTGTAGGTACCTGTTCCAACCCCACCCAACCCAGGAATAGAGGGGAGCCCAACCAGAAGGGGGAGGGGAAGACCAAAGAGCCCTAACGGCAGATTTCCGTCACCCGCTGCTGCTGATGCTACAGCAGTTTGCTGCTGCTGTGCTGGTAGTTCGTGACGGCGGGGTGGACATGCGACGCCAAGAGTGGCAGTCACGGGTTTGGCCCAGAATACGTGGGCGGCAGGTCGATCCGCCGCACGTCTTCCACGTAGGCTGCTCTGATACCAGAAGTTACTGTGCTAGACCAGCAAGTGACAGCTAGACTTGTGCAAGGAAGCAACCATGCACGAGGTCTGCATCAGCCACGGCGAAGACATACGTGAAAGTTGAAGTGAAAAAGTTAGGTGAGTAACGAGCCACAGGGGTGTTACGGGCAGGAGTGAGCAAGCGAGCGAGCAGCAAGCTCGAAACTGGTAGATTCGACCCCACCTGCCCATAGAACAATTTCCTAGCAGAAACTAGGTCACTGTCCAAGCAACAATCTGTCTAGAGGATAAACCCGGTTATGCTCATGACCAATTGTGCACCAATGCATGTGAAAAATGCAAATAACGCTGGCAAGCTCTGATTGAGCCTCTCCATGGCTCGTCTTCTCAGCTTCTGGTCACGACGTGTCAATCGGCGAAGTCATCTCTCACTGGTCAGTCACCTGCACCAGTGATGTGAGTGTGAAATGAGGCCAGAGGTCACCATGTGATAATGACATGAATTCAACATACCGGATGCTACTTCAGCTTCCATGCACTTGTCTAGCGTGGCAGCCTACAAACGCAAGAAGTGAGCTGGAAAACCTAGTGTAGCGGGTTGGGGCAGTAGTGTTGATGTAACGTGCGGTAACACACGCTCGTTGCTTAGTCTGCCCCCTCAATATGCTGCACCAGAGTCTCCCTCTCAACAAGTCTGAAAGTTCTGGTGTCGTTACTCAGAAACGCGCACGCCAGAGTTAGCGCCAGACAACAGCTGAAAACTGATTGATTAGCAACTAAGAATGAGCAACAATGGGAGACCCAACCAATTCTAGCTCCCCCTCCCCCTC
>SZWC01010018.1:4414-45979 GCA_023375785.1 Penium margaritaceum
AACCCCCGTTTGTCGTTGGTGGAATGGTGATTTGTACCAGAGTCAAGTGCAAAGGCCCCTGGCTTAAGGAGTGCATTGCCAGCGCCAGTCGTGCCTTGTGCCATCAGTGCGGTGGGCTGCTTCCCACCCTTGCCTCCCTTGTCACCCTTCTCTCCCTCTCCCTTGACCCCTTCCTTCTTTGGAGCACGGCACTCGCGTGCCCAGTGCCCTGCCTTGCCACAGTTGTGGCAATTGCCAGGCCGTCGCTTGCCCTTCCCCTTGCCGCCTGCCCCCTGCTGCTGCCCTGAGTTGCTAGTGCCGCTGCTGCTTGCTGCGCCCTTAGCATAGGCTGCAATGTTGGCCTCGCTATGGCTACGCCGCATAGCCTCATTGCGGATGTACTCTGAGATGTTGGAGTACTTCACGTGGTCCTCTGGCCAGCCACCAATCACAGTAATCATGGGGCCCCAGCTTGGTGGAAGAGCCATGAGGAGAATCATCCCCTGCATGTCGGCTTCAAGGCTCCAGCCCATGTTGCTGGCTTGCTGAAGGAGAGTCTCAAACTGCTGCAAGAATTTTAGGACGTCCTCGCCTTCAGTCAGCTGCATCCTCAGCAACTTTTGGAGGATGAACAAACGGTTGGCGAGGGAGTCACTCTGGTAGACCTTGCATAGTTTCTTGTATGCCTCAGCTGCGTTTGTGAGGCCGGAGATATGAGAGAGCAGATGCTGCTGCAGTGCTGAGACCAGAATGGCCATGCATTTCTTGTTGGCCCGCTTCCACACTGCGAGCTCCTCTGGTTGGGATGAAAGTGGTTGGACAGCCTCCCCTGTGAAGTAGGGGAGAAGATCACGGTCATCAACTATGATTTCAAACTGCCACTTCCAGAGCGAGAACCCTGTCCCATCAAATTTAGGAATTGGCGCATGAATGCCACTCCCTGCCTCTACTGTGGACGTCACAGCTCCAGTGGTGGCCACAGGTGTGCTGGTCCACGAGCCTTCCTCGATGGCACTCTTGCCTTTCTCCTCGACGGTAGGTGGAGCCATGGTACCTGCGGTTGAGGCGGATCTGCTTCCGTTGAGGCCGCTCTGCTACACCTGCTGTTGATGCCGATGTCAGGCTGATGGAGCCGATGTCAGGCTGATGAGAGGTCTTGGACGGAGGTCCGAAGAGCAGCACCAGGGGGTGTGATAGAGCGTCTGCGCTCCTCACGTTTGCTGAGCTACTGAGCAACCTGTATGCTTTTTGCAACTAAGTCTCACACTAGGCGTGGGCCCATAACCCTTTTGTTATTCCTGAGTCACGTGGCCTGAGGCTCCGGTCTAGAAAACAGCGCCGACACAATGGCAACTGCCGACCGTCCAAGGGAATTTCACCCAAGGATCACGATCACCCCCAAGGAATTAACTATGCCTCTGGTGAGACCTAGCTACCCAGGTGCTTTCGCTCAAGGTCTTAGGGGCTCCCGCCCTCTAAGCCTTCTTCTTCCTTGGTGTGAGAGCCCAACAAATTAAGTCAGCACTCTCACACGAGCAAGATTACAACCACCTTAGCAGTTCATATCAAGCTCAGTCTCAAGCGCACAGCTCAAACAAGAGACATCAAGTGAAGGAGTAGTTGAGACAATGGCAAGTACAAGGCATAAATAGCTAAGGAGTGCCTTTGGCAGCCGAAGCGCACGCGCCTCGGCTAACCCGAAGCGCGCGCGCCTCGGCCGATGTCACTCCTTAAGTTAAGGATGTCATCCCCTCAATCAGGGAAGACATCCCCTGATCCAAGGCACATCTTGCATCTTCCAATCCGACCGTTGGATCAGCCCGAAACTTGGACAGCTGACAGTTTGACACCTGCTCTTTCCATCGGTACGGTCAGATTGACAATCTGAATAGCCATCATCAGAAAAACCCAGGGGAATTATCCTTGAACAAGGACAGTGCATGCCTGGTCTGTTGGACCGGACCCAGGGGACTTGCTCCACATGAGCAGTGCATGCCTGGTCCGTCCACTACTTGCCAATTCTGGAGACTAGTGGCCAAGGGGCATTCAAATAACAACACGCGAGCTTCAGCTTGCCCCATGCCCGGCTGCCAGAACACGGCATGTTGCACAGCTGCGTTCCCACCTCCACCTCGAGTGGCCAGAATATTCAGCTGCCTCCACCACTCCAATGCTGCTCCGCGTAGCAGTGTCGCCGCGAATGACACACGCACAACATCGTCCTCTGGAGGATGACCCAGAGCCCCAAAGTAGTTGTTCATCACAGAAAACCAGGTCCGTACGCTTGCACCCTTGACTGAGGGATTGAACGCTTCCGGAGCCTTTGGGTTTGGTCTCGGCGGACTCCTTGACCGGGCCGCCCAAACCTGTCCAACGTCAGTCACGTCCCGTAGGTCAGCCATCTGCCGATTGAGCCGCTCGTTCTCCAACTTTAGGGCTCCTAGCTGCTCTACGATCTGCTGCAAGGCCTGCTCCATGGCTCAAGATGAATTTTAGCCACTAGAGATCCTTCGGAAAAGTTTGGCAGTGTTTCGGCAGCGATCACAAAAAAAATCGGCAGCAATTCGGTAGTCCGGGATGAGAATCTGGCATCTTCGAAGTGCCTGGGAGTCACCCGTCGTCTCCCGCGCGCGCACGGTAAGCTGTGTGGACGCTCTGGAAATGTAGAAATTTTTCCGGAGGTTGGCTCGTGCGTTGGCTTCGAAGTCTAGTCCAGCTATCTGACTCTCAATCAGCCTCGACGTTGTCCGGTGTAGTCTGTGCCTTCGCTCCTTGAAGTTTCGCGAGCTCTGGCAGCGCTTCCACCCAACGCGTGGCTCTGGCTCTGATACCAGATGTGAGAGTGTGCTCTCTGAAGAATTAGTCTTGGTGTGTGGAGAGCATAGTCGCAGCGGAAAAATAGACTTGGAGAAGTCTGGAAGCCAGAGCTGGAAAATACATGTTGATGACAATGAGCAATGTACAGGGTATTTATACTCTCTAGCCGGCTACTCTAGCCCTAGCCTACTGCTCTCCTAGCTTGCTGTAGCAAGCTACTTGCTCCTGTACTTGGTGCCCTTTTTGCACCTGAACTCGGTGCCTTGCTTGCACCTAGTGCCTTGTGCGAGAAATCCCTGGCTGTCGATCATCAAGATCGACGGTCGATCTTGTCTCGAAATGCCACCGGAGTGCTACGACCGTCACGCGGTCGTAGCCACCATTCTTGCTACTGCTGTTGACCGCGTGCGCTGTCGGGGCCGTCTGTCAAAATAATCCCTCGACGGGTAGCGTCGCCGTAACGCTACCCATCGAGAGGGGGAAGCCACCCTCGCGTGGCGTGTTCTGAACGCACGCACGCAAGTGCGAGCGAAACATCCCCTTGCGCCGGCGTACACCACACGCCGGTGTACATTGGCTCACTCCTCCTCCTCGCAGTGACGGTCGTACGGAGGTGAGCTCGACCGCGACCTGGATTTTCGAAAATCAAAAAAAAGGTCTGCATGCCCCCAATACACGGACGAGGCCCCGAGTATGCCAGAAAAAAGGGGCACCTTGTTACAAGGGGGTTGAGTGACGCGATGGATCATCCATCGCGGCACTCCTCTTGCCTTAAATCTGGTCTATGGACCAGATCCGGACTAGAGTAAAACTAGACAATAGATCGATATGTTTTTTCTGACCTCAACTCGTAGAGACCTCAGTCTTCAGCCCCTAAAACTCGGGAACTATATTCCTGTTGTTATGTTTTTAATGCTAGAAATGGCTCATACCCTACCTTCCTCCCCCTTTGCTTCGAACCGTCCCGGTTTGTCTTTGCTGCTCGAGGTTTGATCATCGTGTACTACATGATGCAAGCTATGCAACAAGAAGTGCAAACAAGATCACATATGTAAATTCTTGTCATACGAAACATGGTTGTATCATGTTTACACACAATCAACCACACACTTATGGTTTTTGTGATTATGGTCATTTCCGTACAACATGCAGTGTTGATCGCGCGATTCCTTGGCTCTTGCCAATATGAGACATGTACAATCCTTGTACGTTCTTCACGATTGTTGGTGAGTCTTCACCAAATACTTGTCACATATATGTATTGCTGGCACGGACGATGCCTTTTGGGATGTAAATTGTCAGCAACGTCTTGCCAGTTTGGAAGAGGGTATATAGAATGAGTTTTTCCACATTTCATGTGGTACGTGTTCAACAAGCTGTTGTGGTGACGCCTCCTCCCCATTTGCAAGGAGCGTCCCTGCCACTAATTAACCAGGCGTCCCCACAAAAACTGTCCAGGTTCACACAAAACTTCCCATGTCATTTGGACATGATGTCTTCCCAGGGATTGCTGCCAAGGTGGTACCTCCCCGCACCATTATCAATACATGCAATCCAAGATTCGAACATCGGTCCGCTCAGTTGCCACGACGTGTTCATGACTACGCATAGGTCTACCAGACCTCTTTCAACACCCGTGGGTTGCTTGGCTGAGCTGAACCAAGCTTCACCAAGCCCATGCAACTTGCATGTTAGCTTCATCTTAAGGTTTGGAGGCACCAAGATCCTAAGACATGGTTGCTTTGCACATTTGTGTTTCCTTTCAAAGATTGCCCTCATTTTTAAAGGAGGCAGCATTGGTCGACTGGCACGCGCCATTGTTGTCAATGTCTGTCATTAGACACGATAATGCTCATCATCCCCTCATTTCTATCTGAGATGGGTACCACAGGCTGCCGCTCATGTCCTTGTCATAAGCACTTTGCTTATAAGTAGGTCAGCTGAGATAACCGATCTCAATGACCATGGATTCTATCCACGAATGAAGTGTTCATTGTATGCTATTCACCAAACGAGTGTACCTAAGGGTGCACACAGGTTCCAGGAACCGCGGTTCCGGAACCGCTGTTCCAGTTCCGGAACCGGAACCGCGGTTCCGGTTCCAGCATTCTAGAACCGTCCAGGAACCATAGTTATTGAGCCCAGGTCTACGGAGGGGATAATGAGTGGGGAGGGGGGATGTTTTAGGCTATTCTTGCTGATGTGGCACCCTTTGAGGCCATGTGAGTACTCCGATCAAATACCCACGTAAAATTGAGCAGTGTGGAAGGTCTTTATCCTTGTCTTTTTGGGAAAGAACATGATAGTGGTAGCCAGTTATGCTTCATGTTCGAGAGGAACTTCTGTGGAACCGTGACTGGAACCGCGGTTTTGTGAGGAACCGCGGTTCTGGAACCGGAACTGCGGTTCCGGTTCTGAGCTGGAACCGGAACCGCGGTTCCGGTTCCATTCTCAGAACTACAGTTCCGTATCGGTGTGCAGCCTCATGGTACACTATGTACCATGATCACAATCATTGCGGAACAAGTTGGATCAACACCTTTTTCATGTTAATTCCATGTGATTGTGCTCAAACACCCCCAAATTACATCCAACAATCCTTGGAAAAAAGTTCCTAAATTGTTTTTCGATTATGTAATCGCGTCCAAGTTTTCCATTTAAGAACCCGTCCATGGATTGTGTTTGCCAAGTTGCATCGGTCTGTGTTGGTTCAATGTCTTCAATTGTGTACATTTGGTACTTCCACTCAATAGATTGTTTCTCATACGCCTCACAGAGGCACTTGTAGAAGGTATCGTCCTCATCGAAGACATTTGACAAACCACCACCATTGTTGATACCACTGCGGTGACATCCAAAAACATAATGTACTTGCATACGACAATGCGCATCAATTGAACCATTCCCAAACCCAAGGGACTTCAGTCGCTTCACCATGACCTTCCACGTCAATGAAGCATGGTCTGACTATACTGTAGTTGCTATGATATCTCTCGGAGGTTGGTTATGTTCCAACATATCAGATGTTGGTTTTATTTTACACACTGATATCGCATAGTTGGTGCTAAACCATGCATTTGGCATGACCAGAATCCTTCCGCATGATGTTTGAAGAGCGTAACGTACACGACTAGTGCACCGTGTCACAATGTCTGCAACTTTGATGCGATTCTCAAAACATTGAAAGAGTCTGATGAGAAGCATCGTTTATCCATGCCCATCTTAAAAATTCCTTTCACATCAACTTTGAGGCATTTCGCAAAACATTGAAAGAGTCTGTTGCAGTGACAACGACCGATGTGGCACGTGTGGCAATAGCAAGAGTCGAGGTAGTAGCAGCAGTGGCGGTGACATCTGATGCCGTTAGAGTAGACATCTGAGTAATGGGCGTTTTGATAGCCACCGGCATCGTGATAGTAGCAATAGTACCAGTCGCTGGTACAGACGGGATGACGGCAGTGGATGCCCTTGTTGGTGTAGACATCATGATGGTCCTCACCCTTGCAGCAACCGGTATGGCCTCATTACGGGTAGATACTCTTTCAACCGCAACATCAGTCATTGCAAGTACAAATGCGGGAGGGGCATTCGGAGAGGCAGGAGACATTGTTGAGGATGCAAAGTGAGATGCAGACCTCCGGCTCATGGCTGCATTGACTAGTAACGTTGACACCATGGCGGTTCCAGCCGATGACAAAGTTGTAGTTGCTATGCCCGAGCCCATGTGCTCCGCATGGAAGTTCAGGAGGCAGCGGTGGCTCGATTAGAGGTGCACCTACTAGGTCTCATGGCCGAGCTGTGGGAGGCCAGTAGCTGCAATTACATTACGGATGTTCCAGCACGACATGTTGTAGAGGAGAGTGTGGAGGATGTACACAGGCATCTCAAGGCACAAGAGTAGTCTCTGCAGGATACACATCTAGGACAGGTGGACCTCGAATAGCAGGTGGATGATGGGTTGTGCACCAGGGGTCAGGAGGAGCACCACGGCACTAAGAGCACCTTCAATGACCGCAACGACGCCGCGGATGTAGATGTACCTACGGATGCCGACATCTGGCCAGTAGCTGACGGAGCAACAGGTGTGTCACCAGCAGTAGGTGCCTTTGCAGTAGCCATTCGTACAACCCCACATGATTTGCGTGGCGAATCATTGTCCGGTACCCACACCGTCCCGGCACCTCATGGCAAGGCGGCACTTGAGTCGACGACTGATGTAAAGGGCGTTGACTACAACAAGCAGGCGAAGCTACAATCCTTCCTACGGGACAATACCGCGAGGCTACAGGAGGCCGTGGATAGTGCCGACGCCCACGCAATAGAGGTCCAACTTCATGTTCGTTCCGCAACTCATTACCTACATGCCGCAGATGTAGCCGTTTGGCCGACAACCGCAACACAACTCGACAATTTATACACGCTTCTTGAAGTTGTAAAGTCCGTGTGGTGATGTGCAGCTGGGCAACTGGCAAGCATACAACAGTTGATGTAGTTAGAGGAGGCCCTTGACGTTGCAACAGTCACAACAGTACGTAACGACAGTAGTGACGAGTACGACTGTAGTGACGACAACAATAAGGACGGTGCTACGGGGTGAGGCGGTGTGCGACCACATCTGACCAGCATTGTCGTCACCCTTACTATTGCTCCGCAGGGGTATGTGGCCATTGGGGAGCCGTGCGTCCTCCTTTGGGATTGTGATGGATGCGGCCATCAGCTTTACTTGTGCTGTCAGCCTCTACAGCCCATGGGGAGTGTTGGTGTGTGGGCTTTCGCTTGAAATCCTTATGATGATAGCGTGGTTAGTTTATGTCTCGCACATTGCTCCGATTGAGGTTATTCTGGTCGAGACCCGCGCACATGGTGACTTGTACCGATGTGACGTGGTTACACATTGCCTCCATGTGTTATGTATGCTCCATGCATGCCAGTAGATGTGGTCGAGACCCGGAACCCGGAGACATGTTCCACGGTCATGAGGAGACCTTGTTGCTTTGTACCTCTTGTGTGATGTTTGGCACATGGGTTTGTGATTTTTATCTTGCAATATCAAGACCCCAGCACTTGGTGAGTTACACCACTGTCACAAAGAGACCTTATGTTATGGTTGGTGTTCACAAAAGACAGTGGGTGTAGCCCCTCACTTGTCATTGTGATGACGACTGTGTCAGCCAAGGGGAGTGTTGGTTTGTGTGGCTTCCACTCGTCACGAGCGACGACCGTGGTGATTATCTATATACCCTCTACTTGTGGTATGGGACAACAACACTAGAGAGCACGACGGCATGATCCGTGATGCGGACCCAGCTGGCACCAGAGCAGTGACGGGTGGTGGCTCCACCCACCAGTAGCTGCCAGATGGCTGCCACAACATCTTGAGTGCTTGCTTGGATGCTCTTCAGTATCTCTACAATCGCTATAAATATCTTGGTGGACTACTTCTCAGCCTGATTTGCATATTTTGCATTGTCTGTCCACAAATCAATGCTAGACATGTACGTGTGACCAATCATAGCGTCTGGCCCAAGATTTTGTATCTTTAAGTTCCGACGGTGTTGCGTTTGGACACCTGTGCGTTGAGTTACAGCCAAAACAGTGGTTTTGGGCCGGTTTTTGGACAAACTGACATAACGTTTGCGTCACTTGCCATGCGTAGTGGCAGGTATTTATGTTGTGTTCTTTTCAATTTTCATCTCTCTCTACAGTTATATTCAATTTGAGCTTCTTGACACTCTGTAGGTGTCCCTACCCAGACCCTTGAAGTTTTGTGCATGACTTTTGAGTGTCGTCACACACTGACTCAGCGCTAACGCTTAGTTAAGTGGCAAGCAGTTAAGAAGGTTCCAAGAAGTTTCTCATACTTCTCCTCTCCTCTCCCCCTAAGTTGCCATCGGTGCCATTTATGAGGTGGAGGGGGAGGAACAATCCTCACCTCCCTTGTGGCGCAGTCGACGCCATGAGTGAGGGGAGGGAGGGGGGAGACTTGTCCTTTCCTCTCTCCCTAAGGCGTTGTCCACGCCATGGACAAGGGGGAGAGAGGGACGTGTGCCTTTCCTCTCCCTTGGTGCTTTAGGCGCTACAAACCAGAGGGAGGGGGGAGGGCTCACCCCTTCCTTTCTTGTTGGCACCGTCGACACCATAGAAGAAAGGGAGAGAAGGCTCTCTGCTCTCCTTCCCTCGGTGCTGTCAGCACCAAGGATGGGGGGAGTAGAGGGGGATTACCTCTTATGCTCCTTGGCACTATCGGTGCTATGAAAGGGCCTCGGCTCAAGTCGACAGCTTGTCGTAGCTTGTTGAGCTACAAAACATGCTCCCCAGTCAGGCGGCATTTGGTGTCTTGGCTGTTGGGAGACCCTCTCATTTTTTTTCTTCTTCCGCTAGCAATAGTGTCCTCGACTTGTCGAAGCAAGCCTTCCGCTTGTCCAGTGTTCATCCACGAGGGTTGCTCGGTCTCTCCACCGATAAGGCGGTGTTTGGTAGAACGAGGCCAAATTTGTTCCCTTTTCCTCTCATTGTAAACTGCGTACGGTGCGTCAACTTCAATCCGTCGATGCAAAGATCCGACGTCCAAGTGTGGTCGACACTCATTCTTTTTATTTCTCTCACAGAAGTTGTGTGTAGCAGGAGGGCCGGTTCGGCCCTCCCTCCTTGCTGAAGCAAGGGGTAGTTGCGCACCACCCCTCGCGTCAGCGAGGGCTGGCCGGCGGCCAGCACTTCGCTGGCCGCCGGCCAGCTCGCTGCCGGCCGGCTAGACGACCGGCGGCCGGCCAAGCGACCGGCCGGCCACCGGCCAGCAAGCCGCCAGCCGCAAATCGCGGCCTCAGTCCGATCGGCGGCTGAGGTGCCACGAGGGCCTTGAGGGCGAGGCCTCGTGGCCTCGTGCCCTTGCCCCCCCTTGCCCTCTTTGCAAACAAGCAAACGAGGACGAGGGATAGGGGAAGCGAGGGTGAGGACGAGAGGACTGGCGCGAAATTGCCAGCATGCCTCGCACACGACGATTTTGCACCAGAACTGAAAAACGTAAATCAAAGTTCGTTTACGACAAACTTCGACATAAAATAAATATAATAACTCGTGCAAACACACGAGTTCGAGGTAAAAATCCCCGGTTTGGGTCCCAAAACAAGGGGTAGGGTTAAAAACGGAAATGGGCCTCCGGAGACTCGAAACATTCGAGTCTCCCTGCTCTGGGTCGTTGATGACGATTGCCCCTCAGTCTTGCGAAGGGGGTAAACCCCTGACGCGGACTGAGAACGCCATTCTGCGAACTCTGACAAAGACTTTAGAGCAGGAGCTGGATACTCGACACGTTACAGTGGTTCTTAGAGCCAGAAGACACCCACGACCAAGAGTTTGACGAAAATGGCGGCTACGACATAGATAAAACGCCGCCGGCAGCTACAAGCAGTAGCAAAAATGCCAGAAGGAACTACGGCATCCAGGCTTCACCGTTTGAAGCGTCGTAAAGTGCGTTATGAAGCTAGAGAAGAGCTTTTTTTGGGGGGGCTTCTTCTCCGCTGTCTCTTCTCCATCCCAGTGGGCTAGGGGAAAATTTTTGCGACGAGATAGGGAGTACCCACCCCCAAAACGTCTTACTTTTCCCCTCTTCTCAAGGCTCCTCCCGCTCATCTTCAACCTAAAATTGGGGCAGCGCCTTTCTCCAATACCAGAGACTCTCACAGCCTAAGAGAAAAGGAAAAGGAAGAAAAGTGCTCCTTGGAGAATTTTTGGAGGCAGCGACATTGCCGAGGAGCACAAGAAAGGCGCCTCCAAGGGGGGGCAAGGTGTGCCAAGAAGACGCAAGAAGAGACCAAGGAAGTCCAGAAGACAAGAAGACAAGAATACAAGAAGAAAAGTGGTCTTTTTCTTCTTGACTTTGTACTTGCTTGTTTTCTTCCTCTTTCTCCTAGTTTTGTGAGCGGTACTCACACTTCTTGTCATTCCCTTGTATTGTTTTTTTCTGTTTTCCTAGTTCCTAGTTTCTTCCAAGTGCCGTGAGTCGGCTAAGGAGGACAATTTTCAAAACCCACGACCTTGTGCCGACGTGGCGGCCTAGGAACATAGAAAATTACTTTATAATTGCCTCACCGATCGTGAGAGCAAGGGGTTTGTGGGAGGCGATTCCTCCTTAACGTTTTGGGGTGATCCTGACAATGGTCTTCATGTGGTAGTTGCACGGGCGACGAGATGGCAAGTGCCAGACCGTCCAAGACCAACAAGGGCAACGTGGTGACGGCCTCACCACGAGCTCTCGGCGGACTCCAAATTTTGGGAGCCGCTGCTGCAAGCACGTTTGCCAATCCAAAGGCAACCGTACCACCAAAGGCAACCGTACCGCTGAAGGCAATTGACGCCAACCTCGGTGATACCGAGAAGCGTGCAGAGGCCGAAAAGTTGCTTAATGAGCACGTCCGCGCGTACGTGGGAAACCCCCACATGACAAACGACGCGATGGAGGAGGATCCCCCGGAGGAGGACCCCGACGAAGAGCACGACGCCGACGATGGCGAAGGCGACGAGGATCGCAACCATCGCCATTATTGTACGGCAAACTCGAGCTGATTGCTCGAGAAGGGCAAGGCGCCCGCCGCATCGCCTGAAGCTGCCGACGACAGCAAGACTGCCGAGAGCAGCAAGGGCGCTGAAAACAGCCACACGGGGAGTTCCCACGAGAACGAGCCAGACGACGTCGCCGCAAAGACAATTCGCGATGACGGTCGTAGGCTCGTAGGGTTTGCTGCTAAGGTGGCAGGCTGACTCAAGATCACCACCGACGGTCGAGATACCACACCACCCGGAGGAATGGGCTCGGACCCCTCTTCCTACGATGTGGCCGCAATGTGACAAGGCAGCACCCACTTGAGCGTCGTCGCCAACGACAATCTCCTCCGAAAGATGGGACTCCTTGGAGGCGTGTACGCGAACCATACCCTCCTGCAGTGGGTAAGGGTGCACGGACAACGCGAGGCCCTGGAGGCTATCGCCGATGCTCTAACGAAATCAGAGCTCAAGTTCGCGTTTGCCAACCTACTAGCCCACGTCGGGCACAGCATCACGGACCTTGATCGTGATCGCCAGCTGCAGCGCCTGGCCGCCCATGAGGCAAGCCACCAATGCAATGACCTCGACAAGGCGTTGCACATCGTGACCTAGGTGCGCATGCAACAGCAAGCGCAGCGTGCTGCAGCTACGGATGCCACTGCTAGTGGCAGCGACGACTTGCCTACCTCAACGACTTTGGGGCCGGTCATGAACACGTCCTTCCTCCACAACGTGGAGATCTTCCAAAAGGGTGTGAAGCTGTCCGACTGGCTGAACCGCATGGAGCACGTTCTACGTGTCCATAAGGTTCCACTCAGCCAGTGGGGTGACCTTGCCACAACGCGGCTTGAAGACAAGCTCTTCAAGTATGTGGTCAAGGAGTGGACTGCGCAGCAGCCGTACCTCGAGTGGTAGCCCATGCCGTGGTATGCCTTCTATGCGATCATGCGCAAGAAGTGCACCTAACGTGAGGAGGCACAACGTGCCTTCCACAAGATCAAGGAATTTACGCAGCTGGAAAACTCGCTCAAATCCTATTTGAGCAAGTTCTCCGCACTCGTGGAGGAAGCCGAAAGCTTCACCGAAAGCGATGGGACACAGACCTTCAAGTACACAGACTGCATGCTGTTGGAGTACTTGCGTGATGGTCTTGCCAGCGAGAAGTTGAAGGACAAGACCACCACGACAGTCACTGGCCAAGCTTGGACAAGTTGGAGGTCGTTTTGCGACTATATGAGGGAAGTGTATTCGGTAAACCCGAAGCACTACTCTGATGCACCGCCGAACGCGCGTGCACAGCATGGCCGCAACATGTGCATGGACGCTGCAGGGGTTGGTGGGTTAGCTGGATAGCGAGGCGAGGCTAAGAGAAAGCAACCTACAAACTCTCTAGCCAAGAAGGCTGGTGGATACAAGGGCCACAACAACAAGCGCAGCCGCGAGAATGACGAGCTGTAGGCGGCGTGTGAGCGTCACAACACATCCTTCCGCAAAGGGTTCTGCCACAACTGCATGCAGCCGGGCCACTTTAGGGCTCAGTGCTTTAGGCTGCTGGTGGTGGACAAGAGGCCGCGGCGTTAGCTGTAGCAGCAGCACCTCGTGGGGATGGTGCAGCAGGAGGCCACAAACAGGGCCGTGGACAGGGTCGCGGTCGCGGCAATGGGCCCGGCCGTGGTAACGGACAAGGCCGTGGGGCGGGTTTTCCCCACCCCAGAGTGACGTTAGTGGGGACCACTCAAGGGTAAAACTATGTGGATTCATGTTTTCAGATGAGATGTTAAACAATTTGAGTTTTTGACAAGTTCAAATTTCTCTGTTGTTTTCTCTCCTCTTGTACTACATTCTACACTTGCTGGCTGACATTGCCCACTACACCTTGCATCTCTGGGCAAGATGCATGATCGTACATGCTTAGTGGTGGCGACACTGACCACTATGCAAGAATTTTGTAACACAGTGATTGAAATAAACGCCCTCAAAGCAATGAGCTCTATCACGTTCGTGGTACCTTTAATCGACGATTTCAACCCAGTCAAACTTAACGTCTGGAAGGTGCTAGCAAAATTCACACGTGCCCACAAGATGTGGACTCGAGTGAGTGAATCATGGGAGTTGCGACGCCCGTCGTATAGATTACGTGTTGATCACAAACTCGGCTTGCCGTCGTCGAGCATGTTCACTCGGAAGAGTGGAGGAAATATGACAATGAAGTTCAAAGGACACCTAGGTGGTGCTCCCGTGAACATACTTGCTGACACTGGAGGAGACAACTCTTCTGTTAGCCTTGGCTTTACCCGACAATTTGGCCTGAGGTACGAGCCATCGAATGGCGCAGTTGTTGTCGGTGACAACCGTACGGTACCCGTGGTCGGTACTTGTAAAGCGAAAATGTGTATTCAAGGGTACACACAGAGTGTCACGTTGAAGGTACTTAACCTTTTTGACTCGTTTGACGTGGTGCTAGGCGATCCCTAGCTCCGTGAGAACAAGGCTCTAATGTGCTTTGAAT
The DNA here is from genome assembly GCA_023375785.1 of Penium margaritaceum. Taxonomy (NCBI): domain Eukaryota; kingdom Viridiplantae; phylum Streptophyta; class Zygnematophyceae; order Desmidiales; family Peniaceae; genus Penium; species Penium margaritaceum. Next base: position 18,261 of record SZWC01010018.1, read on the forward strand.
CAAAGTTTTTGATCCTCCAAAAAAGAACAGCGCCGCTTCACATATATTCCGAGTACGGAATCATCACCGACCCAACTCAAAGTCCATGCCAGCTTGTCTGCAATGCAGGTCAAGAGACGTATTTGACAAGGTTGTCAATACCTCTTGGCGGAGCTGCAGAAAATGGAGGACGACGTGAAGGAAGACATGCCACAAGAGATCAAATCTCTATCGGCGGAGTTCTTGGATGTATTCCAAGACCCACCGGCTGGGCTTCCATGACAAAGACACATGGGCCACACAATTCCGCTGCAGCCAGAGGCGACTCCTCTGTTCAGACCCATGTATCGCCTTAGTCCAGCAGAAAGGTGAGAGGCCGAATGCCAAATCAAAGAGTACCTTGCAAAAGGGTGGATCGAGCCTAGTAGCTCGCCGTACGCTGCGCCGATCCTCTTTGTGGAAAAAAAGGACGGTGGTGTACGAATGTGCATGGATTACCGGGCGTTGAACAAGCTGATAGTGAAAAATCGATTCCCCTTACCGTGGATTGAAGACCTTTTTGACCAACTCCAAGACGCAAAAGTACTTTTGTCCTTGGATTTGTCTCAAGGGTACCATCAAATCCGCATCACGGAAGATGATGTGCTCAAAACCGCTTTTGAACGTACATGGGACACTATCAGTTCCGAGTATTATGCTTTGGGCTTACAAATGCCCCGGCAATCTTCCAAGGAGAAATGAACCGAACGTTCCCCAAGCAACTCGGACAGTTTGTCTTGGTTAACCTGGATGACATCCTGGTTTTCTCCAAATCAGTGGAAGAGCACATAGAACATCTGCGCGAAGTTCTTGCAACCCTTTAGGAACAGAAGTTCTAAGCAAAAGTGAGCAAGTCCAAGTTTGCACAAGATGAGCTTGAATACCTTGGACACATCGTTGGCAAGGACGGCATCCGTGTCAACCCACGAAAGGTCCAAGCCGTTGTAGACAGGCCACGTCCCAAAAAAATTAGGCAGATTCAGTCTTTCCTTGGCCTTGCCAACAACTTTTGACGGTTTATGCAAGGGTATTTGACCCTGGTAGCATCGCTAACCAGGCTCACGCGAAAAGACGTGCGTTGGGAATGGACATCTGATTGTGAGAACGCTTTTCTCAAAGTCAAAGAGCTTCTATCCACGGTGCCCGTCCTAGCTCTTCCGGATCCATCGCAACCGTGGGAGGTTCGATGTGATGCGTCGGTAGTAGGACTTAGAGCCGTCCTCACGCAGAACGGTCACCCAGTTGCATATGAGAGCCGGAAGCTCATCCTCGCAGAAACGTGATACACGATTGGGGATCAAGAGCGCCTTATAGTAGTACACACTTTCAAGATGTGGCGTTGCTACCTCGAGGGTGCTGAAGGGGGTGTGACGGTCATGACCGACCATAATCCATTGGTGTTTTTCCGAACGCAACTGAACCTGTCAAGACGACAGGCGCGTTGGAGCGAAAACCTGAGCTGATTCTCGTTCACACGGGAACATCAGCCAGGACGCATCAATGTGGCCGATCCGCTAAGCGTACAACCTGTGGAAAATAAAGCAACCACCGAGGTCAGTGGGTGTTTTATGGCCATTGCAACAGCAACAGTACAATCACAAGATCCCCCTGCACCTCTGCGGCAACCACCACGAAAGATTATCCATTACAACGGTTTTGTAAACGGGATCCGGATGGGATACGGTGTGGATTCTTGGTTCCAAGACTCTCAAAACTTGGACAAGTACGGCTTGGTGGAGGCCATAGGAATCTACTGGCACGGAGAACAAGTTGTTGTCCCAAACTCGAGAGACCTTCGAGCAAAGGTTATCTCCTTGTTCCACGACCCGCCGGTCGTAGGTCATGTGGGACCTCGAAAGACTGGACACGCACTCTCGGACCACTATTGGTGGCCAGGATGGAGTGTCGATGTCCGTAAGTATTGCATGACATGCGACCCATGTCTTCAGAATAAGGCTAGCAACAAGAAGCCTGCTGGACTCCTCCAACAGCTTTCCACTCCTAGGACTCCATGGGTGGGCGTCAGCATTGACTTCATTACAGGTCTTCCGGACACGGCCCGTGGCCACGATGCAATACTAGTGATCGTGGATCTTTTGGCGAAGATGGCACACTTCATTCCTACAACCACTGACGTGAACGCAGAGGAGACCGCTCATCTCTTCTTTGAATGTGTTGCAAAGTACCACGGCTTGCCATTGCGCATTATCTTTGATCGAGATCAAACATGTTCTAGTAAGTTATGGCAAATGATGCATGATTACTTCCGTAGTGAGTCACAAATGTCGACAACATTTCACCCTCAAACTAAAAGACAAACAGAGCGCATGAATCGCACTCTGGAGCAGATGCTTTGCATGTACGTGGACCCTGCCATGCATGATTAGGATGAATTCCTAGCACCGGCAGAGTTTGCGGTGAACAACTCGGTGAACGAGTCCACACAGTTCACACCGTTTGTGTTGAACAGTGGTCGGCATCCAGTGGTACCCTCTTCATTGGTGAAGAGTGGGAGTANATTATCTTTGATCGAGATCAAACATGTTCTAGTAAGTTATGGCAAATGATGCACAAGTACTTCCGTAGTGAGTCACAAATGTGGACAACATTTCACCCTCAAACTAAAAGACAAACAGAGCGCATGAATCGCACTCTAGAGCACATCCTCCGCATGTACGTGGACCCTGCCATGCATGATTAGGATGAATTCCTAGCACCGGCAGAGTTTGCGGTGAACAACTCGGTGAACGAGTCCACACAGTTCACACCGTTTGTGTTGAACAGTGGTCGGCATCCAGTGGTACCCTCTTCATTGGTGAAGAGTGGGAGTATAGAAGGGCAGGTTCCTTCCGCTCAAGCCTTTGCCAAGTGCATCGACTCCTTGTTATAGGAAGCGAAGGGTCACCTTCAAGTAGCTCGGCGTTGACAAAAGGCATATGCCGACAAAGGTCGTCGTGAGGTCTCATTTGACATCGTTGAGAAAACCTTTGGCTGAAGTTGCCAAGGGCAAGAAAACTTCTACCGAAGTGGATTGGGCCGTTTCCCATTGTGGCACGCATCGGGCGAGTGGCATAATGATTGCTACTTCCACCGAGTATGAAGATACATGACGTATTTTATGTGAGCCTGATGGCTCCATACACGGCAGACGGAACCGTTCAGCCACCGCCAGCTGTCCTTGTTGCCAACGACCAATACGAGGTCCTTCGCCTACTCCAACATCGAGAGCATACTCACCGGTCACGCGTTGTCAGGGAGTACCTCGTTCATTGGGTCGGTTGTGGACCTCAACATAATTCATGGAAGCTCAAATCTCGGTTGCCCACAAGGGTGGTCAACGAGTATTGGAGCGAGCTTGCAGCTTGCACAGATCAACGCGTGGTAGGAGGTACCACCTGAACGCGAAAAAAGTGAACAACATTCCTACAGGGCAGCACTCATGGATAGCAACCACAAGAGGTTGGGGACACCCAACATGGTTGTCGCGCGGACGCTCCAGCCTAAAGGGGGGAGACCGCTAGCCGTGCTAACCTACAAGCTACAGCTTAGGTCCAAGTACCATGCACGTGTTCATGTCTAGCTGGCGATTGAAATGATTAATTTTCTTTCACAATGTTGATGACTCACTGACTGACAATCCTACTTGTTGTTCATAAACTGGGACGGTTCATAATAAGTGGGGAGGAATGTAGCGGGAGGGCTGATACGGCCCTCCCTCCTCGCTGAAGCGAGAGGTGGTTGTGCACCACCCCTCACGTCAGCGAGGGCTGGCCGGCAGCCAGCACTTTGCTGGCCGCCGGCCAGCTCGCTGCTGGTCGGCTAGACGACCGGCGGCCGGCCAAGCGATGGCCGGCCACCGGCCGGCCAGCCGCCAGCCGCCAATCGCGTCCTCAGCCCGATTGGCGGCTGAGGGGCCACGAGGGCCTCAAGGGCGAGGCCTCGTGGCCTCATGCCCTCGCCCCCCCTTGCCCTCCTTGCAAACAAGCAAGCAAGGATGGGGGATAAGGGGAAGCGAGGGTGAGGAAGAGAGGACTGGCGCGAAATTGCCAGCATGCCTCGCACGCGACGATTTTGCGCCAGAACGGCAAAACGTAAATCAAAGTTCGTTTGCGACAAACTTCGACATAAAACAAAGGAAATAACTTGTGCGAACACACGAGTTTGAGTTAAAAACCCCCGGTTTGGGTCCCAAAACAAGGGGTTGGGTTAAAAACGGAAATGGGCTTCCGGAGCCTCGAAACATTCGAGTTTCCCTGCTCTGGGTCGTTGATGACGATTGCCCCTCAGTCCTGCGAAGGGGGTAAACCCCTGACATGGACTGAGAATGCCATTTTGCAAACTCCGATGATGACTTCAGAGGAGGAAGTGGAGACTCGACCCGTTACACTGTGGCTCTGATGCCAATGTAATAGCTTTAATCTATTTTGGGACTAACTGTGGAACCAAAACGTAGGCTCGCAGAATAGTGAGTCTAAGAAGGAGGAGTAAATAGTCGCCTCAACCACTTTGGCTGAGGCGAACTACGCCACAAACGGACATGGTTGTCATGTGGCATTTTTATGAGCAAGCAACCTAAAACCCTATCGTTCCACGTGGCACATCCATGTGGGAATAGGACCCTCATGGCCAACTACACGGGAAAAAGAGTGACGCGATGGAACTTCCATCGCAGCACTCCTTTTGCCTCAAATCTGGCCTATGGACCGAATCCCAACTAGAGGTAATGTAAACTCTAGACCGATGTTATTTTTCAAACCTTGTCGCGTCGAGACATTAGTCTTGAGTACCAAAAATATGGAAAACACTATACTGCTCCTTTACTTTGGCGACTGGATTTCTCTGAATTTAGTGTTCCTTAATTTTGTTCTATTTCTTTTGTTTCAAATTCATTTGGTTGTGCCTTAATTTTGTTCTTAAGGTGAGGGGTGTACTGTTCAATTTGGTGATGAGAAAAGTACAGCTCCTCGGTGATCCTTGATTTCGACGGATCCGTCTCGCTCTTGTACCGTTAAGTCGCCAAATCTATAGCTTGGCAGCAAGACGATGCCTTGCTTGCCACAATGGTTGCTGCCAGCTCATGTGACGTCATAGCTGCGATGCGAAAAGAGGGTGCTATGGCTTGGTAGCATGAGAGTGGGACAATAGTGCAACGAGAAAGCGAATCAGCTGGGTAGCTATGGGTTTGGAGAGCGGAACACATTTTTTGAACCAATGGAAGTACAAAGTTGAAAAAAAATACACCAGCCAAAACAAGAAGTGAAGTAGAACCCAGTTGACCAAACGTTATGCATGATGCCTTTAATTCGATGAATTTCTCTCAGAAACAATTTGGTGAACCGTTGAATTCGACTAAACGAAATCTTTTGACACATTTTGATGACCAAGAAAAAGATTAATATCGAAATCAAGGGGCAGTAGGGTATGTTTAAATTCCATCTTGAAAATGGCACGTACACTATACGTTTCTTGCCACGAACTTCAAGTCACTTGAATAAACTTTGTACCTTGCAACACAAGAAAATATGTGTGGGTCAATCTACTCATGTTTCCTTGTAATGCACCCCCTTTGCGTCTGGCTACACATCGAAGAGCAGTTTTCAATTGTCTTAAGCGCCATCCCACACCGATATGACAGGTTGAGATGGTCTTCGAGGAAAATGTTCACGCTTGTTTCGACATCTCAAGGAGGATTGACTTTCCTCATGCCCTCTTTGATGCAAATAGACATTGGCCGTTGGATCAGAGCGTCGATAAATGTCCTACAAAATGTGATAAACCAACATGGTCGAGGCCTTTCACTAGCTTCCAAATAAGTTAAACTAGTTCCGTGTCTATAGCACCCCCTCATTTGTGCGTCACTTTTATACAAATGAGCAACATGCTGGCATGCAGACATCAGTGTCCCTCAATTGCGATCTTTGTCAGAATACCACAACACGAACATTGTTGCATAACAACGATAATGTGAAATTGAAATGGGCGGACGAGTGCCATGTTTTGAACCTTTTCTTTCATATCTTGTATGTACAGCCAATGACGTGGCATGGACGGTCTTGACCAATCATTTGTTCGGTATGCTACAAATGTATCATGCATGTTTTTGGATTGTATGTTGCTATGGAGCTTGTCGCGCTGACCTCTCCACGTCAGAATGTCACAACAACTTGTCAGGATGCGTGGTATGCGGGTGCCACACTCTCCATCTGAACCCGAGGTGCCACATTTGCATGTACATCAATTGGAAGTAAATCAGGGCATGCAGGCCCATGCAAAAGCGATCATGAGCTCTGTGTATGAGTGCGATGCAAGACGGCAAGAATTTGGCTAAGTCTGGAACGATGAATATAAAAGAACAAGGAGAGAGTACAAATGAGCCCCTAGCGGGCTTAAGTAGGGGCACCGGCAGCTAGCCGCACCGGGCCCCGTCACCCCCGCTGAGCCCAAACAACTCAGCGGGGAGAACACACTGCGTACACCACAATAACAATCACGTTGGTCTCCTTGAGGCACCGGAACAGCTCTCTGAGTGCCCGAGTCTCGACCGCCGAGAAAATAGGAGCAGTGCCAGAAAATCTCAGAATCAACGTCCGGACATCACACACGGCTTTCTGAACATCAGAAGCACTAGTACAGCCACCCGGTCTCCTCGTCGCACCGGTATAGTCCACCGGGTACGCGGGTCTCAACCCACCGAGAAAACTCTCCTAGCTCCCGACAAGCCCACAGGGCTACCAAAACTCATCGGCCGCGTCTCGCCAACGCTGTTGTAGGTGCTGGAGAAGTCTCGGTGCAGTTCGGAGGCCCGTCGTGTCGTCACGCCCTCCTCTACCATATAACCCAAATGTGGGTATATCGGTAAACTAGCGGTGTCGGTCGTGACAGGTAGAAGCCACACAAACCAACACTCCCCATGGCTGACATAGCCGTCCACGCCAGAACAAATGAACGAAGGCATGGAACAACAATGTATGGCAAGCCATACTATGCATGAGTGAACTCACACACACACACACACACACACACACACACACACACACACACACACACACACACACACACACACCTGCTATCCATCTAGGGTCTCCCTGGACACTGGCACATCCCACCAAGTGTCTGGGTCTCGACCATGAGAGGAGTGATGCACACGCACACAAACCAGTGTAATGCACATCATACACATGTTAGAGGACAAGATGGTCTCCTCGTGACATTGGCGGTACCAGGGCCCGGGTCTCAACCGCTACGAGCAATCCAACACAATAGTATCATCATCCAAACACAGGATCATGCGAGGATCTCCTCGTAACACGGGTGCGATGCACCACATGTCTGGGTCTCGACCAACAGCTTGCATGCACATGCCACATACAATATAGCCACACACCAAGACACACGATCACATGGTCTCCTTGTGACACTGGTACAATGCACCAAGTGTCAGGGTGCTACCATCTACATGTACCTGTGCATGTACGTAGCATGAGCCACATGCGGGATGCTGTAGATGCTCACAACAGAGCATGGACCTCGCCATGCATCTCCCATGACGTTGCGTCAAGTCGAGGTCCACACAAAACTCCCCCTGGGCAGATGAACCTGGCAGTGATGTCCTCGATGGAGATGCTGTTGTCGTAGCTGAACAGATCTTGGGCGATGATTCATGTGGTTTATCCAACATGCAGAGATAGCTCCCCCTGTCACGTGCGAGTCGACTCCCTCCCTCAAAGACGAAGTGGTGTCTCCGGCTACGACTCCTCACGTTGTAGCTGCATCACCTGGGGTATACAAATCCTCGTGTGACTGCCAAGGGTCCCAACTCACAGTCTCTCTTGTCTCCGTTGTACTACGATGCATCTGTGTACGCCGGAGGAAAGGGAATGGGCGAACAGCACGCGTGCGTGGATGAAGTGGAGGAGCTGGCCTCCAATACGGGATAGCACATCCTGAGGCACGAGGGTGTACTGCCTAAAGAAGAGAGCTGGAGCGACGAACCGGATCACCACTCGTGGATGAAGATGACAATGGGGCAGGTGAGTCGGGTGGATGAAGGTGCGTGACGGCAGTAGAAGAAGAAGGAGGAGCAATAATGGGGTCGACACGAGCCAGGATGGCGGAAGCCGAAGGCACGCTCACCTCTCTTGCAATAGTGTCTCCAACGGTTGTCATACTCGGAGCTGGTACAAGATCCTCCCCGAGTATGGGTGTGCTAGATGCTGCTGGCAGAAGGATCGTACCGATAGCAGTGATGGCCCCCTCCTCTTGAAATCGCTCACGCACTCCCATCATCTCCCACTGTAGCATGACTACACGTTCCTACAGATCAGCATAATCTGTCTCAGACATGTCGAGGTGGCCCATGTCGACCTGGTGTAGGATAAACTCTTCCTCACTGGATGTTGCACATGCAGACTGCACAACTTGTGAGTACAGCACCATCTGCATCTCTACTGCTGAAGACGATGGAACTGGTGCTGCTGCATCCTCCTGGGGGTCAACCAAGCTCGCAATGTGCTGAGACGCTAAAACATCCCATGCAGCTGCAAGTGTCGCATCCACATCACAACTCATGTCCGTCACACGAGGAGTGAGCGATCGCATGCTGAGAGAGAAGGAGAAGGATGAGTCGTCATAGTCCGTGGAGCATGTAGAAATGTCGTCCGTGCAGGTACTGACACTCTCGGTGTCGATGTGATCGGTAGTGTCACCAACAGGTGAAACCGAGGGGGTAGAACTCAGCTCCTGCTGACATGGTGACTCCATCTGCATGTATGAATCTGCTCCAGTATCCTCGACTGCCATCGTAATGGACACAGGTGTACAAGGCTCCGGCTCGACAATGCCCGTGAAGGCAACCAACAAGCGCAGGTGGTGCTCACGCACTGTCTCGCCGGGAAGGCTGGTCGTTGTCACTTGCTCAATAAAAGAGTGAAGATCACCATCTGACTCCGTCATGTGTGTTGGTGCTCCGTCCTGTACACGAAACGCAGACTCAAGGAACATGGGTGACTTATCACGCTCATGCTCGTGCTCAGGTAGTGCAAATGACATGGTGAAGCCTATTGAGTCTACTGCAGCACGTGTCCCAATGACACTTCTCAGAACTGCTGCTCTCAAGAATGCCTCAACCTCCAAAAGGCCAACCTGCCGACTCTGCTCATGCACTGCGACAACCGTCGTACTGGTGTGAATCTTGTATGCCAACGCCCCCAGAGATTTGTGTGGGGCATTCCGATCCGCACAATACTCCTGTGCCACCGCTTGGCCGCCACCGGTCGGAGTCGCAAGTGGCACCGCCCATGTGGTCACTTGCACTCCTCCTGGTGCAACCTGCTGCTGTAGAACGTCCGTTTTGTGCCCTAGCGTAGATGTTGAACTCGATGACATACATGTCTCAAACCCTGCAACCTCCGCCGGACTGCTGTGAGCCTGCTGCACACACTCTCCCAAAAGTTTGGTGGACGCATCCCGACCCATATGGGACTCCTGTGTCTCCGCTGGAACTCCACCGATTGGAGCCGCATGTGGCACTGCCCAAGGACGCCGTACTTGCGCTCCTCCGGATGTCACCTGCTCCTGTGGAAGATTTGGATCCAACCTGGATGATGAAAGGCAACTCTCCACCATGAACGCCATGTCGGGGTCAGACTCCACGCCATGTGCTGTCACCATATCATCTGAGTCCGCCTGAGCTGACGCTAGGGCAGCACGGCCCGGCCCGAGTGCGGATCCTGTCGCTACGGTCACATCAGGCAATGCGCATTGACCACACCCCCCCTTGACAGGTACAGCAACGGAGGCCGAGGAGGTGGAGGATGTATCAAAACCAGCACGAGCACGTAGTGCAGAGTACTGACGCCGACGTCGCGGAGTCACTCGACTGGAACGGCTGCATGAAGACATGTCACCGCGACGTGGCGTCGTGGTCGCAGCAGAGTGGAGGATCGACAGGATGGTGGCAGCATGGGATGTTGGCCTGAGGGTGAGTGTGCACCCTGGAGGGTCCCTAGCAATGGCTGGTTCACACCACCAACTGTTTTTGGAGAGACTGAAACTGTGGAGGCAACTGGTTCCAAGGATGGCTGAATATTGGTCAAAGAGTGAGGCAATAGTTTTGGCCTAAATTGACTGGGAATGAACTCTTGATCAAGGCTCACAAGCAGTGGAATTTTATAGCCACTGATCTAAGCTTTCAAGAACACCAAAGCATGCCAGATTTGGAGCTTCCTAGCAGATTCTATGGCTTCTAGAGTAGCCCTTAGTAGGCTGTCCTTTTCCCACCTAGGAAGGCACCCCTACCCTCCTCACCAAGACACCTCTAGATGCCTTGTAGGACAAGTCACCCCTTCTAGAAGGTGTGCCACCTTCCTGGACCCTCTCCTAGCCTTCTAGAAACTGAAAGAGGAACTCTAGAGGTTGAGCTAGCTTCCTGGCATCTATTTTCCACCTCCCTTGAGGCAGGAAAGAATTTCATCTTGTGGGACTTGAACCCGGGCCCCTGCCTCTAGAGGTGGACACCATTGACCACTAGGCCACTAAGGCTTGTCTTTTTGGTGTTCATTTTTGGAGTCACTCCTGCCATGGTGAGGAGCATCACTCCAACAATCTCTCCCATGCGCGTCACCCATGGCAGTTGTCCATGCTCAGCCTGCAACTCAAGAGGCTTGGGAAAGCCCAAGCTCCATACAAGTAGCATCATGCCTGTCCTTGGGTTGTGCCTTTGTCATGGCATCAGCAAGCATGTGCTTTGTGCCACAGTGCACAGCATCACATCACCCTTTGCAACAAGGTCTCGTGCAAAGTGATGCCGGATCTCTATGTGCTTGGTCGTCCGGTGTAGCACAGCGTTCTTGGTCAGGCTGATGGCACTCATGTTGTCAAAATTGAGTGCCGTTGGCTTCTTTTGCGGCACCCCAATCTCCTTGAGCAATCGCCGCAGCCATAGTGCCTCTTTTTGCGGCTTTCGCAAGCGCAATAAACTCCGCCTCAGTGCTGGATAGAGCCACACTTTCTTGCTTCCGGCTTGCCCAAGACACCGCTGCACCACCAACCACAAAAACATAGCCTGATGTTGACTTGCGGTCATCAACGTCACCTACCCAGTCAGCATCAGAGTAACCAACCAACTCAAGGGAGTCAGTCCGGGCTCCCCCTCCAAACACAAGTCGTGAATGTGGCGTTGCCTTCAAGTAGCGGAGGATTCTCTTCACCGCTTGCCAATGTAGCACCCCCGGATCAGCAACATAGCGGCTCACTTGTCCTTCAGCAAAGGCAAGGTCAGGCCACGTGGCCACCATGGCATACATTATGCTGCCAATTGCGGACTGGTACGGTACTCCAGCCATCTCCGCCTTCTCGTCTTCCGTGCTTGGGCCCATGCTCGAGCTCAGCTTACATGTTGTTGTCATAGGTGTGCCGATGGGCTTGCACTCCTCCATGTTGTAGCGATGGAGCACCTCCTGCACATGTTTTTCTTGACCCATCTCCAGCGTGCGTGCTTTGCGGTCCCTCTTGATGGCGATGCCTAGGTAGTACTCAAGCTCACCCATGTCTGTCATCTTGAATCGGCCGCAAAGCTGTTGCTTCAGGCTCTTGAGCTCCCCCTCATCCAAAGACACAAGGATGAGGTCATCCATGTAGAGGATGACAATTTAGTGGAGTTTTGGTTGATTAGGCACGTACACGCTGTGATCGGCCTCGCAGCGGTTGAAGCCAAGCTCACCCATGAAACTATCCATGTTGAGGTACCACATGAGCGGAGCTTGCTTTAGTCCATAGAGCGCCTTGCGAAGCCGGCACACCTTCCCTCGCGGCGCATCCACCTCCTCCGGCACCTCCATGTAGACTTCCTTGTCCAGGTCGCCATTGAGGAACGTTGTTTTCACGTCCATTTGGTGGGCTTCGTAGTCGCGTGCCACTGCCACCGAGAGGATAGTACGGATGGAGGCAAACTTGGCAACTGGTGCAAACGTCTCGTCATAGTGCTCCCCTTTTCTCTGGGCATACCCTTTTGCCACCAGCCGCGCCTTGTACCGCTCCACCTTCCCCTCCTTCGTGAGCTTCTTCCGGAAGATCCACTTGGAGTCGATGATTTTCTTGCCCTCCGGCCGGTCAACCAGCTCCCAAGTGCCGTTTTCCTCATGGGAGGCAAGCTCATATTTTATTGCTCCCTCCTACCCCCATCCTTCTGCTGCAGTGCCTCCTTTATAGATTGAGGCTCCTCTTGCGTGAAGAAGGCTTGTGCAAACCCAGTCCAAATACCCTTGTCGACATCATACCTTTTTTTCCTTCTTCGCACACGGTTGCTCGTGCGGGGCTCTTGAGGCGGTTGTTGTTGCTGTTGTCCCCTTTTGGCGCCACCCTCTCCAAGCGCCTGCTCCCCCTCTCTTGGAGACCTTGGAGACATCTGTCGACTCCCCACCTCCACATCCATCTCCGGTGCTTCGGATTCCTCATCCAAACTGGCCGAAATAAAGTCTGCCGCTCGCCCATCCCTCAGGCGATGCTCTCCGGTTGGTGGTGATGCGAGGATGTCACCCTTATTCATGTCCTCCGGCATCTCCCCCTCAAGGAGTGGCATCCACTCCCCCCTCTTGGAGAGACTTGCCTCCTTGTCTGTCCAACGGCTTTTCTCGTCGAACGTGACGTCGCGACTCCGCACAATCTGTTGCCTCCTTGGGTCAAAGAGCCGGTACGCCTTGCTTCCGCTCTCATATCCAAGGAAAACACACCGGCGGGTACGCGGGTCCAGCTTGCTCCGTCCCTGACGTGCCTACACCATTGCATGTGCAAAACAACCAAACGTGCGGAGGTGACCCACCGTCGGCTTCCTCCCGCTCCACACCTCTTGTGGCGTCTTCCACGCCTTGCTCTCCTTGTCCTTCAGCGGCTTGGTCGGCATGAGATTCATGATGTACACTGCTGTCCTTGCCGCCTCCACTCAATACCATTGTGTAAGGCCAGCGTCGCTCAACATGGATTGCACCATGCTAAGGATTGTGCGATTTGCTCTCTCTGTGATGCCATTCTGTTATGGGGAGTGTGGAGTTGTTTTCTGCCACTCAATCCCCTTGCTCTTCATCCACCCAAGGCACCCCGCATATTCACCGCCGTTGTCACTCCGGAACGCCTTCACCTTCAACTCTGTTTGCCGCTCCACATCAGCCACAAACTCCTGCATGCACGCAAGGACCTCTCTCTTCCACTTCATTGGGTAGAGGTGGAATTTCCGGCTGTGGTCATCTATGAAGGTGAGGAAATAGCCAGCTCCGCCGATGGAGCTCTCAAGCGGTCCACACACATCTGTGTGTACCACGGCCAGTTTTGCCGATGCACACGTCCCCTTGGTGACAAACGGCTGCCGAGTTGATTTGCCAATGATGCATGACTCACACACGGTCTCCTTGGTTCCATCAAGGCCGCTGATTTGGAGACCCCGCACCACTGCCCTCTTAGCCATCTCCTTCACTGTCAATGGAGAAATGTGGCAGAGTCGGCGGTACCATAGGTCCAGGTCTCCTCCATCCTTTGTTGCAAGATTTGCGGCGTTGGACCCCGCCCGGTTGCTGAGGATCTTTGCGCTTAGCAAGTACAAATCGTCCTCCCTCTTGGCACGTGCAATCACCTCACCTTTGCCCTCCTTGCGGATGACGGCCTCCTTCTTTGTGAAGAGCACCTCAAGTCCCTTGTCGGTAAGGCGGCTGACGGAGAGCAGGTTTGCCTCAAAGTTGGGCATATGCAGCACATTGTAGACTGTGCTCGTGACAGGTTTGCCATCAACAATTGACTCAATGCGGACGTTACCCTCACCGGTGGCCACCTTTGTTTTTCCATTGGCCACTGTAATGCGTCTCTCCGAGGCGCCGTAGGTGACAAATGCCGCCCTGTTGCACTGCGTGTCGTGGCCTGATCCAGAGTCAATGACGGCAGCTCCCGGATCCTTCAAGTTGGTGGAGTTGTACGCCATAAGGGCGTGCTGATCTTTCTTCCCGCCCCGCTGTGACCGATCTGTTTTCTTCTTGGGACAGTTGCGCGCGTAGTGGCCCTCCTTGCAGCAGTTGAAGCACTTCCCCTTCTTGTCACCCTTCTTGGTGCCCTGTTTGGCACCCTTCCACTTGTCACCTCGGTCTCCACTTTGAGGATGAACCGTGTAAGCTGAACTTGATGCCGCTGCACTCTCTCAACCGCCACGTCGCATCCACTCATTGCGCACGTACTCAGCAACCTTTGGGTACTTTAGCTCGTCAGAGGGTCAGCCACCAAGGACTGTGATCATGGGACTCCAACTATCCGACAAGGCCAGAAGGAGGATCATAACTTGCAACTAAGAGCCAACCTCCCAACCTGTGGCCACGCACTCCGCTGCGAGTGACTCAATCTGCTGCATGATCTCCATGATGTTGTCGCCTTCATTGGCTCGGAGGGTGACGAGTCGTTTGAAGATGAAGAGCTGATTGGCAAGGTTGCTTGACTGGTAGATGGAGCATAGTACTGACCATGCTTCTACGGCCAGGGTGCATCCTTGGATGTGCCCAAGTTGTGGTGGGCATAACGCGGACACAAGGAGCGCCAACACATTTTTGTTGCGCTTTTTGTATGCCTCCTTCACCTCAGTCGTTGCTGTCTCTGGCGGAGCAGTCTCATCACCTTTTACGCGCTCAAGAAGTCCCTTGTCGTCAAGGAAGACCTCAAACTGTCACCTCCACAAGGCAAAGCCTGTCCCATCAAACTTAAGGACAGCGCGGCTGCTCTCTTGCTCGCTGGTTGCCATGTCTTGCTGTTGGAAGTGTGAAATCAAGCTGGCTTTGAACTCCTTAGAGGCGTGGGCCTATAACCCTTGTTGGCCTGAGGGTGAGTGTGCACCCTGGAGGGTCCCTAGCAATGGCTGGTTGACACCACCAACTGTTTTTGGAGAGACTGAAACTGTGGAGGCAACTGGTTCCAAGGATGGCTGAATACTGGTCAAAGAGTGAGGCAATAGTTTTGGCCTCAATTGACTGGGAATGAACTCTTGATCAAGGCTCAC
This sequence comes from Penium margaritaceum, assembly GCA_023375785.1. Classification (NCBI taxonomy): domain Eukaryota; kingdom Viridiplantae; phylum Streptophyta; class Zygnematophyceae; order Desmidiales; family Peniaceae; genus Penium; species Penium margaritaceum. The sequence continues at coordinate 33,301 of SZWC01010018.1, forward strand.
AAGCAGTGGAATTTTATAGCCACTGATCAAAGCTTTCTAGAACACCAAAGCATGCCCGATTTGGAGCTTCCTAGCAGATTCTATGGCTTCTAGCGTGGCCCTTGGTAGGCTGTCCTCTTCCCACCTAGGAAGGCATCCCTTCCCTACTCTAGAAGCTTCTGCCCCTTCCTAGATTCCTCAGCTTGCTTCTAGTAGGAGGGAACGTGTCCAAAACACCAAGACACCTCTAGATGCCTAGTAGGACAAGGCACCCCTTCTAGAAGGTGTGCCACCTTCCTGGACCCTCTCCTAGCCTTCGAGAAACTTAAAGAGGAACTCTAGAGGTTGAGCTAGCTTCCAAGCATCTATTTTCCACCTCCCTTGAGGCAGGGCAGAATTTGATCTTGTGGGACTTGAACCAGGGCCCCTGCCTCTAGAGGTGGACACCATTAACTACTAAGCCACTAAGGCTTGTCTTTTTTGTGTTCATTTTTGGAGTCACTCATCACTCCAACATGGGACTCGCTGGCAGGTGGAGCTGAAGGTACACCATCAGATGAGGAAGGAGGAGAGGATGGAGGAGATGTGATCAAAGAAGCCGTCGACAAATGAGTAGCAGAAGCACGCTCAGTGACGACAAGGTCACAAAGCCGTTGCACCGTCTGCCGGAGGCCGTGGATCTCGGCGAATATGCTCGCCAGACTCCAGCTAGGGGATCTACCAACGCCGACAGATCCATATGCTATTGAGGACACAGGCTTGGCCAAGGCTGTAGCCAAGGTGGATGCCAGCCAGGAGGGCGCATCCAACAGCGACGCCAACCATGACGTCCATCACCACAGTAGTAACATGCAAACGGGCAGGACGCCTGCTCATATGTCCGCGCACTCATCTCGGGCGCTGGACGATGATGGATAGGTACCGAGGGCACGTACTCCTGGTGGTAAACACCAAGCCACGGGAGAGAATGAGGACAGTTGGTACTCTTACTCCTAGAGGTCACGGCGTCCGGGTCGGCAAATGTGACCAGACGGGATGAGCTACACCACCATAGCACGCCCAGAGACTACAATCTAACTAACTGTAGCCATGAATGCTCCTGCCACTAATAGAGCAAAGACTGCTCCAAGACGAGAAGGGGTGGCTACTGCAAGTGTGGCCGCTGCGCCAAGCGGTAGACGACCCAGCCCTCGGAGATGGTAACACTCGAATCCATCGTCGATCCTACAGGGTGAAGTGCGCACACCAATCCACGGGCCTCAGGAAGACGCCGGTCCACGACGCATCTCAATACGGAGATTGCCGTCGACGACAGTCCGCTATGAGCTGAGAAGGCAAAAATGCAAGCTCTCGCGCAACCTCCGCACTATGTAGTTGTCGACGCCCCATCGCCTAATGCTGCTATTGCGGCTATGAAGCTGCTGCTGCTGCAGCGATGGTAGTTGGAAGATTATCCTCCTTTTCTTGTTATTCTCTAGCCTTGAGGCCCCCTTTTGTGTTTCTGTTTTTTTTTCTTTTGCCCTCACCCTCCATCCCCTTTTTTTTCTTGCTCTCCCTTTTGCTTGCCTGAAGCCCTCGCCCTTTTTTTCTCTTTTTTTTTTCACTCGCTTCCAGGCGTACCCCTTTTTGTATTTTCTGTTACTCGCCCTCCCTTTTCTCGATTGCCCCTTAGGTGAGCTAACGGAGAAAATAAGGAGGGGGGGTGTCCGGCTTGTCCGGCCCTCCCTCGTGTGCACGCTTGCTCGCTCGCTCGCTTGCTCACTGAGCGAGCGAGTGAGCGAGTGGGTGTGGGGGGAGGAGGGAGCGAGGGGGGGGTCCTGTCCGCCCCTCTGACCCGGGCCCTCCATCGGTCGGCCCACGGGGCCGACGGGGCCAAGGGGATCCACAGGGCCGACGGATTGAGGGGACCCACGGGGCCGATGGGCCCCCTTCGAAGGGCCCTCGGAGGGGCTCAGCGGGGCCCTCCAAGGGCCCCGTTGAGAAGGGGAGGAATAAAAGGAGTGGGGTGCGAACAGGACCCACAGGCCCCCTCAGAGGACCCCCCCTCAGAGTAGGGTTGTGAGGCCCTCCTCGTAGCGGCAGCAGCAGCAACAGCGGCAGGTGCAGCTGCTACGGTTGTTGCTGCTGCCTCTGCTTCTATTGCTGTTTCTGCTCTGCGCAGCAGCTGCTGCTGTTGCTTGTTGCTGCCGCCGTACCTTCTGCTGCTGCACGCTGCTGCTGCTGTCTTTGCTACTGCACACTGCTGCTACTGCCACCGCTTCTGCAATAACTACTGCTGCTGCTGCTATATGCTGCTGCTGCTGCAGCAGCGGCTGATGCGCTGCTGCAACTGCTTTTGCTGTTACTGTTGCTACTGCTGCACTCTGTTGTTGCTGCTGCCGTCGCTGCTACACGCTGCTGCTGCTGTCGCCGCTACTACAGTGGCTGCTGCTGCTGTTGCTTTTGCTTTTGCCGCCGCAGTTGCTAGTGCTGCTTTTCGCGGCTCACCGCCCCTGTGGCGTTCACGTGCAGTCGCTCCGCGCTCCGTCATGCTGCTGCCGGCGTGGCGCCACGTGGCGCGTTCTCTTTGCGTTCCGCCCTCTGATACCATATTGGACATAAATTAGGGCATGCAGGCCCATGCAAAAACGATCATGAGCTCTTTGTGTGAGTGCGATGCAAGACAGCAAGAATTTGGCTATGTCTGGACGCTGAATATGAAAGAACAAGGAGAGAGTACAAATGAGGCCCTAGCGGGCTTAAGTAGGGGCACCGGCAGCTAGCCGCACCGGGCCCCGTCACCCTCGCTGAGCCCAAACGAGTCAGCGGGGAGAACACACTGCGTACACCACAATAACAATCACGTTGGTCTCCTCAAGGCACCGGAATAGCTCTCTGAGTGCCCGAGTCTCGACCGCCGAGAAAATAGGAGCAGTGCCAAAAAATCTCGGAATCAACGTCCAGACATCACACACGGCTTTCCGAACATCATAAGCACTAGTATAGCCACCGGGTCTCCTCGTCGCACCGGTATAGTCCACCGGGTGCGCGGGTCTCAACCCACCGAGAAAACTCTCCTAGCTCTCGACAAGCCCATAGGGCTACCAGAACGCATCGACCGCGTCTCGCCGACGCTGTCGTAGGTGCTGGAGAAGTCTCGGTGCAGTTTGGAGGCCCGTCGTGTCATCACGCCCTCCTCTACCATATACCCCAAATGTGGGTATATCGGTAAACTAGCGGTGTTGGTCGTGACGGGTGGAAGCCACACAAACCAACAACATAAAAAACAAGAGCCCAGCTTTGACGGTGACCTATGTCGGATTCCTTGATTTCCCCAAAACCATTGTTAGAATGGCAGAGATTAACTACGTGAGAGAGAGAACGCGACTTCAAACAAATTTAACTGTACCTTTCCTCTTACATAGCAAAAATCTTCATGGAACCATTTGACTTGTTTATTGACAACTGGTCGCAAAGGCTTTCGAGCGGCCCAATCCACCAAGTTGGGTTTTTTTCAAGGTGCAGATCGCGTACCTTTGTCTCTCTTTTGAGGTGGCTTTATGAAAATAATGTATGTTCTGTGTACATCTACCTCGCTTTGACTGTTTAGTGGGTTGGGCATGCAGAGATTACCACTAGAGATAGCAAATGGGACATGCCAGATATGTTTTTTCCATAACCATGATAGGTCAAATCAAGGCTGACATCTACGTATATTCTCTTATTGAAATGACATGAACGGTGCATGCGCTATGCGAAGCCATCACATCAGATGAGTTTTCCAGACTGAATCTTTATGTCAACATATGAGTGGTTGGTCCCACAAAGGTTCACTCTAGTGTTGCCATGGTAAGCCTAAGAGGACCCGAAAAACAAAACAACCATGTATGGTGCGGTAAAACAAATCTTGTGATATGACAATCATTGACNTACCTCGCTTTGACTGTTTAGTGGGTTGGGCATGCAGAGATTACCACTAGAGATAGCAAATGGGACATGCCAGATATGTTTTTTCCATAACCATGATAGGTCAAATCAAGGCTGACATCTACGTATATTCTCTTATTGAAATGACATGAACGGTGCATGCGCTATGCGAAGCCATCACATCAGATGAGTTTTCCAGACTGAATCTTTATGTCAACATATGAGTGGTTGGTCCCACGAAGGTTCGATCTAGTGTTGCCATGGTAAGCCTAAGAGGACCCGAAAAACAAAACAACCATGTATGGTGCGGTAAAACAAATCTTGTGATATGACAATCATTGACCACTGGCGGACAGAAGACACAGCGAAGAGAATCTACTTGAGTTTCATTTAGATTTTTCTCTCTCAAAGGATGCATACCTATCCTCTGATTGACGCAAATCATTGTTCGCGTGACTCGTGTTGCGACGAGTGATGCAAAAATGGAAAACATCACCCGAGAACCGTGTCAACAATGATCATGCGATGTACAAACTTGGATTTCTTTTATCAAATGTTTAAGCTGAACGGGACTTGTTTTATTGCTTCTTTCTTCCCAGTCAATGTATTTTATTGTGGTTAGAAGAAGGGTATGTTTTGCCTCGGTCGACTCTAGGATGACCAAAAATGCAAGGAAGCTTCCTAGCAACTCTTCCGTTGACCAGGCGTCAGTGCTTGATCAGATGGTGACGACAGTCACAGGTCGTGCACGCAACGGCAAGAGTTTGGCTAGGGGACACAAGGCAAAGTGTCTAAATGCTTCAATAGCATTTGCAGAGAGATGACAAATGATAGATCCATGGCATAAGTACCTGCCGTGGCGCACGGCGGGTGTCGCACGCGGCAGTGCAAAATCTGTCCTAAAACCGGCCCAAAACCACTATGTTGGCCGTAACTCTCCGCACACATGTCAAAATGCTACGCCGTCTGAACCTAGACGTGCAAAATCACAAGCCAGACGCTACGACTGGTCACATGCATGCATCCGGCATCAAACGGTGGAAACACAATGCAAAACATGCAAATCGGGCCCACGGCCAGTCCACCGATAAAGTTCTGCGTGCTAAAAAAAACCTGCAGGAAGTCCCGGGTAGCGTCCAGAACTCTGGAACGGTTGTTGGTCAGCTCCAAGCTGGTATTCTGCTACCAGATGACGCACCGGTACCGCCTGAGAGCGCATCAGGGATCTGCACGGGTATGGACATGGCCAAGTGGTCACAGTAAACTATACAGGTCGACAGGAACGTCACAAATCACAACACTCCCCCATGACCGGATGGTACGCATGTCCATACACGTGCAGCACGGAAACGAGTACAACAACACGTGCAATGACAGAACGAATGGCCACCACAACACCCCACACTCAACCACTCTCAGGCAAGGGACAAAGCCCGACAAAACGAATGGCCACCAGGAACTTTCCGCGTGCTAGTGCCTTCGTCTAGAAGTCAGCACGCTGCATATCAGTGCCAACCCAAATGAAGGAGATCACGTGTCGCTCCACCAGGTCACGCACAGAGTGATTCTCCACTGCGATGTGCTTTGTACGAGCATGGAAGACACCAGAATTCTCCGCAATGGCAAGAGCACTCTGGTTGTCGCAACGAAGCACAATGGCGGTAACTGACTGACCTAGCTCAAGGAACAGGCGCTGCAATCATACCGCCTCAGCAGGCCCTACACCCAGAGCGACATACTATGCCTCCGATGAGCTACGTGCAATGCAGCCTTGCTTCCCGCTGCATCATGACACAGTGGTACCACCGAGCAGGAACACGTAACCGGTGCAACTGCGTCCGTCTGGGCTCCAGGCCTAGTCGCAGTCAGTGTAGCCATCAAGGACCACCGAACACTGCCGACGAAAGCAGAGTCCGAGGTACGGTGTGGAGACCACGTACCGCACCACTTGCACAGCCGCATGAAGGGCTCTAGCACGTGGAGCCTACGAGAACTGGGCAAGGAGGTTGACGGCAAATGCGATGTCCGGACGTGTGGTAGTGGCCAGGGACATCAGACATCCGATGAGACGGAGGTACAGGGTCACATCCAATGTCTCCCCTTGCTGTGTGGAATCGTCCACCATCAGGGCATCCTGCCCATCGCGTGTGAGAGGTGTGGAAGCCGTGGGCACAGCGCTGAAAAGGTCGCTGAAGCGCTCCCCCACAACACGTGCGCATCGGGCCTGGTGCAGTAGTAGAGTACGACGTCTGCACTCTCGTACGATCTCCATGCCAAGAAACACCGCTGCAGGACCAAGGTCCTTCATCCTTTAGGAAGTCTGGAGGACGGCCTTGTCAGGATGAGATCCGCGTGGTGCGGTCCCGACGTTTTTCTGATCGTCTCTAGTGGTTCATGTCTACTGTTTTGGGCGAATCTGAGACTGAGCGTGAGCTTTCTGGTCGCCTCACGCTATGTGAGGAGGAATTTAGAGACAGTCAGTTTGCGAAGGGAATAACGTCGTTTTATGCTAGTTGTTGAACATGAACATGATCACAACATTTATAGGGCTAGTCATGAGCTTTCCAACGCACCAAACTGCGTGCAATTCGGCCAAGCGTAGCTCACGTTATGCTTGCTGAAGCACAGGTCTCACCCACCACAAAAGCCTGACGCCGCCACTCACCGTGGCGCCTTCGTTCACTTGCGAAGCGCTTTTCCCAAGGCGCATATCCCATTGCACATGGTGTGGGGGTCCCCTGCATTGTTTCCACGCACCCTACCCACTTTTGCGTCGTGTTTGGTGATGGGGTGTGACTGTTAGCTACTGAGCTAACTACCTCTGGCAGAGAAGCTGCGAAACCAAAAAGGCTCACAAAGTTTTTTAGGCCTTCTTCCTTTGTTGACATGTGTCATGCACCCCAAACTTAATCAGGCATACACTTCACCTTCAAGAGTACTAACGCCTTAGCATTACATCTTAAGAAGAGCTCAAGACGCCAATACACAAGAGAGCATCAAGCAAGGGTTAATTGATGAGCATGCAAGACAAGTCCTTTTATAGCTATCTCTCCAGTCCTAGAACTCAAAAGCACATTCCTGGGAAGTAGCCTGAACCAGCCATGTCACCAATAGACTTGCACTGTGGGCTTGACACATAAGCATCCTAGTGTCAAGGTGACAGACCAACCATGTAACATCCAAGAAGCTACGGACTTTCTTTCTTGGAAGCTTCCATAGCAAACAAGATGTGCATGGGGCCAGGATCGAACTCCTTACCTCTCACTTGGCCAAATCAAGAAAATGGCCAAGGTAACCACTCACCCATATGGTGTACTCACAGGTCATATCTCACATGAGACAGAGCATAGTTGAGTCACATCACAACGGATCCAGGGGTCATACCTCCACAAGGGGCAGAGCATTCCTGATCCATCCTACAATACTGAATAAGGTGCAAAAACAATCAACAAATCTCTCCCTTGCACCTTGCCTCAGTGGGCATCATCGTTCTTCATCACTTGCGTTTACCATGCCGATACCTTGCCTGCTCGCCTGGTGGAGATCCTTGTCCAGTGGCTTTGTAAGCATGTCAGCCCGGTTCAGCTTGGTACTGACATACTCAAGCTCCACTGTCTGCTTGTAGACCAACTCAAGCGTAGTGGTAGCAGATCTCGATGTGCTTTGTGCGCCTAGACAGGACAGGGTTCTTTGACATGTCAATGGCGCTCATGTTGTCAATCCTGATGACTGTCGCCGTTGCCTGTGGTGCCTTCATCTCAGATAGCATGCTTCGTAGCCACTGCATCTCTTTACACACCTCAGCCAAGGCGATGTACTAAGCTTCAGCTGTTGACAGAGAGACACATTCCTGCTTGCGACTTTCCCAACTGACTGCACCTCCATTCAACATACACACAAAGCCGGAGGTAGATTTTCTTTCATCGATATTCCCTCCCCAATCAGCATCAGTGTAGCACATGAGACGGAGTGATGCGGATCCAGGGATGCCTCCAAACTGGAGCCCCACGTGTCGCGTCCCCTGAAGGTAGCGCATGATGCGCTTCACAGCCTGCCAGTGAAGTGGACCGGGATCGGCCACAAACCGGCTCACCTGCCCAACAGCATGGGCTTTATCTGGTCGGGTGGCGACCATGGAATACATGAGACTGCCCACTGCAGACTGATATGGGATGCCCAACATGTCAGTTTTCTCTGCTTCGTTGGATGGGGAGATGGAGGTGGAGAGTTTGCACTCCGAGATCATGGGTGTGCTGGCAGGTTTGCAATCTGCCATGTCGTATCTTTTGAGGATGGACTCAATGTATTTTGTCTGGTTCAGGCTGATGGTACCTGCTGCTCTGTCGTTCTTGATGGCAATTCCAAGATAGAAGTCAAGAGGACCCATGTCCTTCATCTCGAATCTGCTACTCAGCTGCCCCTTGAGATCGTCTAGCAGCTGCTTTGAAGAAGAGCATAGAATCAGGTCATCAACGTACAAGGCGACCAACATAGTCCCTTTGTCACTCTCATGCACGTACATGCTAGGGTCACTGTCGCAGTGCATGAAAGACTCCTTGGCCATGAACGTGTCCATCTCTTGGTACCAAAGTCTTGGCGCTTGTTTTAGCCCATAGAGTGCCTTCACCAATCTACACACCTTGCCCTCAGGAGCATCAACCCCCTCCGGAACCTCCATCAATACCTCCTTGTCAAGTTTGCCGTAAAGGAAGGCTGCCTTGACATCCATCTGGTGGACCTCCATGTTCTTGGAAGCAGCAATGGCAAAAATTGACCGGATGGGGGAAAACGTCACAACTGGAGCAAAGGTTTCATCGTACTCTGTGCCAGGCCGTTGGGAGAATCCTTTTGCAACCACCCGTGCCTTGTACTTGTCTATCTTGCCATCCTGTTTTCGTTTTACTTTCAGCACCCACTTGGAAGCCACAACGTGAGCCCCGGCAGGTCTGTCCACCAGCACCCATGTCCCATTCTCTTCGATGGAGCTGAGTTCACTGCGAATTGCTTCATCCCACTCTGCTTTGTCAGGCCGAGTGAGTGCCTCTGCGACAGACGTTGGCTCCTCTCGAACCAAGAATGAATAGTTAAAACCTGTCCATTCACCCTTATCTGCATCGTAATGCTGCCGAGGTACTTTGAGGCGTGAACTGCTCCTTGAACGTGGTGGTTGGTGCTGTTGATGTGGAGGCTGGAGGTCTGGTTCATCGTTGATGATGGGAGAGGCATCCTCATTGTCAGGAGGATCGGATACGTTGGAATCAGAGTCTGATTCCTCTGAGTTATCTTCATGACCTCCTCTCCTTGTTGTAGCACCTATCCTATGCCATTGTGCTAGTGCTTTGTCTCCCTCTTCAAGGAGAGTGAGCCACTCTCCCTGTTTTGGAGCGTTCTCGAGTTCGAGATGCTCTCCCTTGCTCACAGAAACTTCGTGGAAATCCACATCTTTCTTGCGGATGACCTTCTTGGCCCCTTGGTCCCAGAGTCAATAAGCCTTGTGGGCGGTGTCATAGCCAATGAAAATGCACTTTTGTGCTCTTGCATCGAGCTTTCCAGGGCCCTCACCGGCCTGGACCTTTGCAAACACGGTGCAACCGAACACCTTGAGATGGGAGGCATCCGGCTTCTTGCCTGACCATGCTTCTTGAGGCGTCTTCAGCTGTTGTGTCTGCTTCTTCTTGCCTCGCCTTCGCAGAGCTGCTGCAGGTGTAAGGTTCACAAGGTAGGTAGCCGTACATGATGCTTCAGCCCAGAACAAAGGAGGCAGCTTGGCGTCAAAGAGCATGCACCTTGTCATGCCTAGGAGCGTCTGGTTCATCCTCTCTGCTACGCCGTTGCTTTGAGGTGAGTAGGGCGTCGTTTTTTGGTGTTCAATGCCCTGTGTCTTGAGCCACTCCCTGCAGGCTTCGTACTCTCCCCCGTTGTCCGTTCTGAATGCCTTCACCTTCTTTCCACTCTGTCGCTCAACCATAGCGACAAAGGCTTGCAGATTCTCCTTCACCTCGCTTTTCTTTTTGAGAAAGTATATCCACACCTTGCGGCTGTTGTCATCAATGCATGTGAGGAAATACCTGCTACCTCCATTTGATGGCATGCGGAAGGGACCGTACACGTCAGAGTGCACAAGGTCAAGGGGTGCAAGAGCACGCGTACCATTGCGCTTGAAGGGTTTCCTTTCTGCCTTGCCTTGAAGGCATGGCTCACACATGATGCCGGCTCCCTCCGCCTCATCACCTAGCTCCATCCCACGCACTAGCTCTTGCTTTGCCATGAGCTCCAATGTGCGATGAGCCACGTGCCCAAAGTGCCTGTGCCACAGGTTTTCGGAGGATGTGCACAGGCTAGAATGAACAGCCCCCGTGGTTGTATTTGCTTTCGGTTTTGTTGCTAAATCGTCTGCTGCCACTGCTTCAGCTGATCCAGCATGTCCTTCCTCATCTGAATCTACATTGCTCCTCTCCTCATCATCACTCTCCACAGGAGATTCAGCCGTTGAATTTGTAGTTTTGGTCTGCAAGACGTAGAGCCCGTCAACGCGAGGAACCTGTGCGACAACCTTCTTGGCAGAGTAGGAGATGTTGATGTTCTTGGTAGGACCTATTACCGCTTCCTTCTCTGTGAAGACCACTGTTATGCCATGGTCAGTTATCTTGGAGACGGAGAGAAGGTTGGCTGTGAAGGAGGGCAAGAAGACCACCCCCTCTAGCTTGAGGTCGGAATCTCCACCGTTGACACCCATTGTGACTAGCTTGTCACCAATCCCCTCAGCTACCTCAACCTTGCCGTTGGCAACTCTGAAGTTCTTGTTGCATGAAGCAAGAGAGGTGAAGTCTCTCTTCTCGTAAGTGGTGTGCTCGTTTGTGCCCGAGTCGAGGCCGTAAGCTCCTGGCCTGAGTATCGCCCTCCCTTTGTTGGAGGCACACTCAGCCATGAAGCTTGTGGGATCCTTCCCACCATGTCCCCCTCACCATTCATCACCATCTCCTCCCTCTCTCTTGGGTGCACGGCACTCTCCAGCCCAGTGTCCAGCCTTGCCAAAGTTACCGCAGTTTCCTTGACGCTTTGCACCCCTTCTACTGTTGCTAGGGCTGTTGTTTCCCCTCTATCAAGAGGAGGAGGTATTACTGAAGGTGGCACTACTCCTTGAGGCAAAGGCAGCCATGTTTGCTTCACTGCTGCTACGACGCATGGCTTCATTTTGCACATACTCAGAGACAGTGGTGTAGGAAACTAGATCTTCAGTCCACCCTCCAATCACTGTTATCATGGGACCCCAACTTTCCGGCAGCGTCATCAGAAAGATCATGGCCTGCATGTCGGATTTTAGGTCCCACCCCATGCCGGTGGCTTGTTGCAAGAGCGTCTCAAATTTCTGCACAAAGGCGGAGACTTCCTCCCCTTCACCAAGTCTCATGCTGATGAGATTTTGTAGAATGAAGAGACGGTTAGCAAGTGAGGAGGACTGAAAGACCTTGCCAAGTTTGGCGTCTGCCGCGGCTGCCACTGTACAACCGCTGATGTGTGAAAGGACTGAGGGTTGTATGGAGGATACAAGAATGGCAAGAGCATTCTTGTTGAGATTGACCCATGCCACAAGGTCAGTACCCTCCTCCTTTGGTGCTGGGATAGTTCCGTCAAAACATCCTAGCAGATCTCTGTCATCCATGATGATCTCAAACTGCCAATTCCAGAGCGCAAACCCCTCTCCATCAAATTTGAAGATGGGTGAATGATTCCCTGGTTCCCCTCTCCCTGCCATCCCTACAGCTACAACTGCTACAGCTGCTGCACCTGTTGTTGATGCCGATGAACCTGTGTTTGAGGCCGCTGTAGGCTGTTGGTGAGAAGAGGCAACTGCTTCCCCGGTTCACGTTGACCGTTGCAAGCAGATGTAGGCTGATGTAGGTTGATGTAGGCTGATGTCAGCTCCCAAGGTAGAAAGGTGCAGATGTGTTGCATTCCCCTCCTGCTGATGTTGCCCTGCAAACAGAGAAGTTGGGTGAGAGTGAAGGCGCTCTCACTGCTTGTGACCATAGCGGTTGCGTGCGTGAAACTTCCCTAACCAGAGGAGTGGGCCCATAACCCTTTGTTAGCTACTGAGCTAACCACCTCTGGTAGAGAAGCCGCGAAACCAAAAAAGCTCACAAAGGTTTTTAGGCCTTCTTCCGTTGTTGACATGTGTCATGCACCCCAGACTTAATCAGGCATACACTTCACCTTCAAGAGTACTAACGCCGTAGCATTACATCTCAAGAAGAGCTCAAGTCGTCAATACGCAAGAGAGCATCAAGTAAGGGTTAATTGATTAGCATGCAAGACAAGTCCTTTTATAGCTATCTGTCCAGTCCTAGAACTCAAAAGCACATTCCTGGGAAGTGGCCTGAACCAGCCACGTCACCAACAGACTTGCACTGTGGGCTTGACACATAAGCATCCTAGTGTCAAGGTGACAGACCAACCATGTAACATCCAAGAAGCTACGGACTTTCTTTCTTGGAAGTTTCCACAGCAAACAAGATGTGCATGGGGCCAGGATCGAACTCATGACCTCTCACTTGGCCAAATCAAGAAAATGGCCAAGGTTACCACTCACCCATATAGTGTACTCACAGGTCATATCTCACATGAGACAGAGCATAGTTGAGTCACATCACAACGGATCCAGGGGTCATACCTCCACAAGGGGCAGAGCATTCCTGATCCATCCTACAATACTGAATAAGGTGCAAAAACAATCAACAGTGACGAGGTTCGAAACCTGTCCGTGGACCTGCAGTCAGAATTTTGACTAAGTCCC
>SZWC01010018.1:62782-73637 GCA_023375785.1 Penium margaritaceum
GTACTCAGCCAGCCCTCGGTCTTGACGCAGCTTCTTTTGAGAAGCTGCCCAAGACCGACTGTCTTTTTTGCGCCCAGGGTAAGATGCATCGCTGCTCTTACCCTGACTCCTCCTCCCGGGCACTGCGCCCACTTGAGTTCGTTCACTCGGACCTTCTCGGCCCTCTCCCAGTCGAGTCCCTCTCTGATCGGGGTCGATGCGTTCTCACCCTGACTGATGACTTCAAGCGGATGCGGTGGGTCTACAGCCTGCGCCACAAGAGCGATGCCGCATTCGCAGTCTGCCTGTGGCTTGTGATGGCTGAGCGTCAGTCTCGTCACACTCTGCACACATTCCGTTCAGATCGTGGTGGCGAGTTCTTGGGCGAGATGGATGCCTACTTTGCCGAGCACGGTATCTTTCATCAGCTCTCCGCCCCTGCTACACCACAGCAAAATGGTGTGCCTGATCGTTGGAACCGCACCATGGAGGATGCGGTTCGCGCTATGCGGTCTGAGTGCGGTCTACCGGAGTCCTTTACCTTTGAGAGCTTCTCCTATATGACGTGGGTCTGGAATCACTTGCCGCATGGTCCGCTTCTAGGCCACGTCACGCCATATGAGCTGTGGTTCGGCCATCGCACTGATCTCCATCTCGCTCGCGTTTGGAGGTCTCTCGCTTGTGTCTGGTACACCGAGGACCAGCAAGGTTCTAAGGTCTCACCTCGGGGACGAATGTGTGCCTTCCTCAGCATCTCCCCCCGGTCGAAGGCCTGGCGGTTTTGGGACCCTGCTCGCCATCGCATTGTCGAGTCTCGAGATGCTCTCTTCTTTGAGGCTCTCACCTATGGCGACTTGTCCAGCATTCTGTCGCTGGCCGCCGACCACGTTCCTACCTGTGTGGCTTCCCGGCGGATGGGGGAGACTAGTCCTACGGATTGGTCCGCCCGGGCTTCCTCACCTTCTGACCGGTCTCCAGCTGCTGATGATCCGACCATCGTGGCTGTAGGTCCAGTAGCCTCATCCGTACCGTCCGACACACACGATCCTGTGCCACTTGTTCCACACCGGATCACGTGCGGGCTACATTTCCCTCTGACACACCTGATCCCGTGTGAGCGTCAGTTCCCTCTGGCACACCTGACCTTGTGTCGGTGTCAGACCCTTCTGGCACACCCGATCCTGTACTGGTGCCAGTGCCGGTCCCCTCTGGTACACCTGACCCCTTACCAGTGTCAGTCCCCTCCGTCACACCCACTCTCGTGCATCCACCCATGCCTCCTACGACTTTGGCACAGCAGCCTTCCCCGCAGCCTGAGGCGAGCACTGCGTCGAGGTACTCTCGCGAGCCTGGCGGTTGCCTGCGACCATTGCCCTCTAGAGCTCAGCGGAGTGCTGACCCTGTGCCTAGACAACCGACTCGTAGTGTTCAGAGTGGCGAGCCCGGCACGAAGGCCCTTGGCCTGAGTGTCCAGGCAGACTACACCGAGATTCACCCAGCATGTCATGTCGGGCACAAGTTGGTCTCTCGAGAGTTCTTGGTCGCAGCCGACCTTATCACGGTCAGACCGAGTCCGGATGCGTGTGTCTTAGCCACCCAGAGTTCTCCCTCGACGATGCCTGATCCAAGCACGTTGAAGGAGGCACTCTCAGCTCACGATGCAGACCTGTGGCTTGCTGCTTGTGAGGATGAGCTGAGAGCCATCCGTGAGCACGGTGTCTATGAGCTTATCGACCTCCCGCCTGGGCGGAGGGCTGTACAGGCCAAGTGGGTCTTTCGCAAGAAGGTGAAGCCTGATGGCACACTGGATCGCTACAAGGCTCGCTTGACGGCCAAGGGGTTCTCGTAGGTTTAGGGAGTGGATTTCACTGACACCTTTCCACCGGTTGGCCACATGACCACGGCTCGCGCTCTGTTTGGGGTTGTTGCTCACCACGACTGGGAGCTGCACCACATGGACGTGAACAACACATTCCTCCATGGCACCTTAGAGGAGGAGATCTACATGGTCCAGCCACCTGGGTTCGAGGTCGGTGACAAGGTCTGGCGCTTGCGCAAGGCCTTGTACGGCCTGAAACAGTCACCCACGTGCTGGAACATGGAGATCATTAGTACACTGAAACGTGCCAGTTACATACAGAGTGACGCTGACCCGTCCCTCTTTCTCAGACAAACAGCTTAAATCAATACCACCTGTTTCCAAAGATTCTTTTTGTGTACGCCATCCACTGTAAGCCATGTTTGGCATGCCTTGAAATCTTGTCGACACGCACTGGCAACAAAGAAAGCACCGTGAAATCTTGTATTTTTTTTTAATGCCCTCCTCCTTCTCCCAACCCACATAGTACCCACCCGGGTCTTCGGTTTGCAACCTTGCTATGAAGGAAGGGAACATCCTGGACGACTCACAACTAATCTTGAGCCATGCAAACATTACTCAATGGGATCTTTAGTCCATGCTCACGTCGTATGATCTCCGATAGGGCATTTGCACGAAGCGTAAGATGCATCCTCACTGTTTTGTTCACATTGCGTACCAGCCATGCTGCTTTGCGTTTCCTGTGGAAGCTAAGGGAACTGTCTTTGCACATGTGCGTCGTGTTACTCTTTGTCACGTGCCATTTGCAAGTGTCTATGTCTAAGCATGCTGAAACACAAAACTTGCACCCTTCTTCCGCACGTTATCCGCAATACACATGGTAGCACTTTGTCTTGCGCCTGCATATTCATGCACATGGTCATACCACATGTATAAGCATCGCATGATGGTGGGAAAATAGCATACAAGAATGCAATAGAAAAATTCAAACATGTACTCATGTGTGCATGAATGTGGTCTTCTTCATGAAAAAATTGAGGTCTTGGAGTGCAGACACGAGTTCGGCCTTGCTCTTGAAGACTGCGCCAACATGAAGCCTGTGAATCTTTACCGGTGCCATAGGATCAGATTGCTTCATGCGCCATGCAAGGCGACGAGTTCCCTTGCTCGAATGTTTCCGTCTGCGGATGTGCGCCCTTTGGCTACATCATCGGTCTCCTCATCATTGTGCTCCCCTTAATCCACGTTGTCCTCTCCCTCCTCCCCACTATCAAGGTCATCACCTCCACCATCTTCTTTCTCCCTCTCTAACTTTCCCTCTTCACCTTCTAAATTGTCATCTTCTTCCTCAAATATCTCTCACTCCTCTTCCCCATCCTCCAAGTGCTCTTCTCCACCATCTTCCATTTCCATCTCCTCATCACAACCCTCTTCTTCCACCATCACAGTGGCATGCTCTGCCACCGCTTTGTTGTTGACCGCCGATACTTGTGTGCCGCGTGTCAAAGATTTCATACAACTCCAGAGTTGGGATAAAAAATCTATTCTGTAGAATAGTATAAAGAGGAATGCATGTTTGTGATCATGGAGTATGAGGTGGATACAAGAGTTGGGCATGGATTGAGAGAGGACATGGAGGAGGTAACATAGGTCGAGGCAACGGAGACCAAGAGAAAGAGCATCAAGGACGAGGGTATACAGGAAGGGAAAGAGCAAGTTATAGGGTGAGGTGAGGGGGGATGAGGTAAAGGCTAGAGCTGTTGAAAAAAACTCAAAGGAGGAGAAGGAGAATGCAATTGAAGTGGAGGTTAATTATCTTTAAGGGATGCTTAGATGAGATAAGGAAGGGTTTACACATCAAGACATGAGAAACGAGGACGAGGGCACAAAGGGAGGTGCTTACATCGCTCAGGGGTCGTCAGACGGGGAGGGGTGGGGGAGGGGGGAGGAGAGAAGTGGAGAAAAAAGAACCAAACAGAGAGAAAGAAAAATGAGGCTCCCTAGGAACTTTGTATGTGTGAATTGATCCTCCTCAAAACACATATATTGTTTTAAAACTGAAAAGTTGCCACATAAGTGAGGCGTATTTGGTAGGGCGTTGTTTCTAGGTTAACAGGCTTGAAGTCGAGTCCTCCGCTTTTTTTTTAAGCCAAAGTATTCTCTTTGTTTATGTTTGCATGCCAATGTTTAACGTGTGAAAGCGATATGAGATTTTGAGAACACAGCGCAGTGATGGACGAGAAGGACCCATTGACTACGCTGGTCTCCTTTTGTATTTCGTTAAAATGGACAGATACATTATTTCTCACATTGGAAGATAAAGTAATGCACACATCCAAGAAAAATACAAGGAAGGAAAGAAACAAGACCCAAGCTTGCGAGGGCACATCCCACTTGGCATATGAGCAGTAGAACTTAAGCTTGGGCGTCTTACTTGTATCCTTCTTGCCACTTCTCAATTGCATGCAAATGGCTCCACCTTGTCAACACTCTCTTCAGAAACCGAGATGTGGACATAAAATTGACCGTCAATGTGAAGCGATCTTCATCAAAACCTTTTCTCTGTACAGTGTGACAAAGGTAAGTCGGCGTCGGCAAAAGATTGACAACCGCATCAAAGCTAACAAACAGGCGAAATAGCCAAAACATCTTCCCGAGCAAAGAAAAAACGCTGGGATGTCCATGAAGTAAACATCAATACAGATCTCTCCAACATGTAAAAATCAAAGTAAAACTAGATCGACCTCAATGGCCCTGCCCAATAGGTGACATGAGTCGATGATCAAGCCAAGACAGAGGGATAATGTGTCACCCCCACTGTCAACAAAATCAAGATTGGGCAGTAAGTCTGCTTTTTACACAAACCCTAATCCAGCGATTTATGATTGACTATGTTTGAATGGACATATCCCACAAAAACATAAAAGCCTACATCCCCAAACAATTGGTTGTGAGTCAAAAAAATGTATAGGGCTAGTCACTTGATCGCGGTTGAGAAAAAATAGCTTTTCAATTTGTTCCCGGAGACGCAAGTCCACGCTTGTCCATACAAACCCATTTATGGCGGTACCTCAAATTACATCCGAGATTTTGTGGTTTTGTTTTTAGGCAAGTTCCTTAATCATGCATGCAAATTTGCGCATCCCCTATGCTAACTACATAAAAACCTTCTTTCAAAGAGTCTCAAACACCTTGATACAGGACTTTGTGATTTTTTTGTAAAAACAACATCATCAACATTTCAATGCTTCATGTCATGTGGCACAGATATTGCAAATTCTTTTGGATATTCTGTTCATTGTATTTGACTAGCAGATACATTGTTGTTACACTTGCGCATTTGGAAATCGGCTTAGTATTGTACAAAACAAGGACAACCGAGCATGATCAAGAGTTATATGGATGTATGGTAACTCTTCTAAGAATAAACACTTTGAGTATATTATAAGTACATTCCAAAGGAAGAAAAAAAACCAGCACGGACAATGGAATAAAGAATCAATGAAAAAATCGTCACCGTTTATTGTACAAAAAAGATAAACCTCAAAACTAGTATGAACAAAAGACAACCATAACAATCTGATATGTGCCATGGAAACACAAAGTAGACTATTGTTTTGCATTCAACCTATACTTTGGTATCATACGTATCCAAGTTTTTTTAATCAATGTACCCATTGCATACATGCACATCCAAAATGGTCATAGAATGGTTTCAAGATAGTAAAATAAAGATCAAAATCATTCTTAACATTTTAAAAATCATACATTGGGGCTCTATTTCCATTATCTAATATTTTCTATGAAATCATTTGTCTTAAAACATGGCATGGATAAAATGGAACATGCAAACCCCGGTAATCCTTGAGTTCGAATCTAATGTTTTTTGTACTAGTCCAAATCGTGTCATTTTTTCGTTCAACGAATCAAACAGAACACTTACATAACTTTAGCCCTGAAAAAATAAATTCAAGGTGTCATGCTTGAAACTTCATTTCACATTAACCTGGGTTCACAGCAATTGAGTAGGGGTTGCATAACTATTGTGTTTGCACAAAAAATGCAAGTAAGCGTGTCAAGTCGTCATACACCCAGTCGGGGCCACTTAGAACTTCATTTATGAAAGCATTCGTGTGAGAGAACCTAGAGTGGAAAGAACGTGTTCAAAGAATGTGAAACACAGATGCTTTCACACCACTACCTCATCCTCCTCCTCCACACCTTCATCTTCATACATGACATGACCATACATGCCATTGGCGTGCTTCTGGAAATCAGCCTGGAACACACGAGCAAAGCCAGCACGAGCCCAAGCACGGCGCACCATCACGGGGTTACTGTCCATTTCTGTCATGCAAAAAGAAACCACTTGCAGGCATTTTCCTTCACTATGGTCATGCCAAGTCAAAGATTGCCTCCTTCGCATGTCTTGTCCACAGCCCACATGCCGAAATGCTTCTCCACGGTGTTTTCCACAGGGGAGATGAGGCCAACATCCGCAGGTTGTGCTTTTGGGGTACACACAGCCGGGATGTTCACCGGATGCATGTGTGGGAAATTGCTCCGTAGCTAGTCGCAGAAAGTAGCGCTGCAATGTGGACGCCATGCATCAAGAACCAAGAGCATGTGCGCCTTCCCTGGGATTCTGCCGTACGTCTGATACCTGCGCTTGTAGTAGGGCTGGACGATGCCATGCACCCACTTCATGGTTTTCTCACCATTCGCCCAGTGATTGGGCATGTGGGACAAGATCAGTGAGGAAGTGCACAGAAAAAAAAAAAAAAACAACACTCCCCCATGATCCAAAGGCATCAGTGTACCTGAACGTATAAGAGTAATGTTCCCCCATGTACCCCGGCTCAACACTCAGTACAAGAGCAAAAGGAGATGGACCACATGTGCAAAGAGGATGAGCGACGGAAATCTATGCAAGCGGAAGATTCACACCACATGAATTCAGGGTAGCAGTCCGACCATACTCACAGCCTTCTTGAAATAGTTGCGCCTTGGTGCAACCGATCGCCTTGGTGAGGAAGTCAGCCAACAGCTTCATAGTCTTGATGCACACAATGTGAACACTGCCCTCATACAACGGGAAACATACATAGTGATACTCAACATTGATGTGCTTCGTGCATGCATGGTGAACACCATCATTTTTGGCAGTCGCAGTAGTAATCTCATTGTCACAATGCAGGGTGATGGACCAAACAGGCAAATACAACTCACCCAACAAGCAATGCAGCCACACACTCTCACATACACCTGCACCCAAAGCCACATACTCTACCTCTGTAATGCTGTATGCAACACACCCTTGCTTCCCGCTAGGCCATGACACTGGCGTGCCTCCGATGAGAAACATCCAACGAGTGCGGCTCTTCCCATTTGGGCTCCATGCCCAGTTGCTGTCAGTGTAGCTCACAGCCACCACGGACGACCAATGACAGAATGTAAGGTCTCGGCATTGGGTGGAGACCATGTACCGCAACACACGAACAACTACATCAAGGTGTATCTGGTGTGAGGCCTGTAAGGACACGGCGAGGACGTTCACGGCAAAGGCAATGTCGGCACGTGTAGTGGTGGTGAGAAACATGAGTGACCCAATGACACGGAGGAACGCTGTGACATCCACTGCTGCACCCAAGGTACTGGCGTCAGTGGCCTTCAACTTAACCTGCCCTTCTGGGGTCATTGGATTGGAGGCGCTAGGGACACTCGTCAGGCTATTGGCAAAGTGGTCGGCTAGCGTCAGAATGTACACTGCTTGATGTACCCGCATGATGACGTGCATGAGATTGTGCTCAATCTCCATGGTGAGAAACACTTGCACCATCCAGGGATCCTTCATCTTGTAGATAGCCTTCAGTAACTCCTTCACCCGCTCCACAGTGGCAAGGTTGGGAGACGGGATGCGTATGTTGTCCACATAGACAAGGATCACAGTGAAGGGAGTCCTAGGAGGAGTGATGAAGAGCGCTAGGTCTGTGGTGCTGCAGATCAATCTGTCCTTCAGAAGGGTACGGCTTGTATTGAATCCATGCACGAACCATGATGCCACTGTGCTAACCGCCAGACGGTTGAACACGTTCATGCCATTAGGGGCGCAGAAGCTGCACTTTAAATGCTTGCCTACAGCATAGATGGTGGGATGGGCTTTCAAAACGCGGTAGATGGCTGGGAAGTGCCCGCTCCCAGACCAATCTGTGTACTGTCCCCGCCGCTGCTGCTGTCCGCTGCTGGAAGTGGAGGCAAGGAAGTGAACCGTGGCATGCTGTACGGTCCAAGAAAAGCTCCTCGGCTCACGCACGAAGTCTTGGTCTGTGTTCCCCACATATACCCGAGAGGTGTGTTTGTAGTGGCTGAATATTCATGTTCCTTTCATTTTTCCTGCATAAAGTTTGACGCCATGTCCATTTTTTTCTCCTGCAGCTCATGAAGCTAGAGAAGGAAGAAAAGGCGGCCGCAGAGGCTACGAAAGACAACGTATTCTACCGGGTGCTTTTCCCCCCAAGCGTAGCAGTGCTTGGGTTCCAGCATTCCCATCATATCTTGACGATGGACGGGACTTTTTGGAAGAATGGGCACAAGCAGAACCTGATGGTGGCATAGTACTTCAACGCCAACGACCTCGCATTGCCTATGGCATGGGCACTGGTGCCTACCAAAAACAAGGACCATTGGCTGTGGTTTTGCTACCACCTTGCCATCGCCTACCCTACCGCTTTACATCCTAGAACAGCAGTCATCAGCGACCAGGAGAAAGGTTTGATGAGCGTCATCTCAGACAAGCTGCCAGGTGCCACATACACTAACTGTGCGTGGTACCTTCGCTGGAACCTGTGGCAGCAGTACGGGAAGCACACTGCCTTCTGGTGGTGGCGGCTGGCGCACGCGCTGACCATGTCGGAGTTCCAGAGGTGCGAGGAGGTCATGCGCCACAATTGCTTGCGGTGTGCAGTGTACTCGTTCGGCAGCGGCGGTGTCGGGGGCATACCCCTCAAGCAGTGGATGAGAGTTTACTACCCCATCAACCGTGGTGGACAAATGACGTCCAACACCTCTGAGTTGCTGAATGCGTGCATACTCCAAGTGCAGAAGTTGTACCCCTTTTACTACTTCATCGCAATCTTCGTGTGGGTGCAGCGCTTGATGGCTGAAAGCGGGAAAGAGGCAAAGGCGTGCGATGCCACTCAGCGATGCCGCTCACCCGTCGGAGACACAGCCCTCCACTGATTCACTAGCTTAGACTGACCCCCCGCACTCCTGGTGGCATCCTCCGGCCCCGTAAGCCAGTGCCTCCCCCGGGTTCTCACACCAGAGCCCCCCGTCCACCCTCCATCACACCCGTCGACACACCCCCCTCCCCTCACACTGTTGTACGTGGTGAGCGTGGCACCAAGGTCCTTGGCCTGATGGCCCTTGGCCTCGTTGCTAAAGACGTCCACCCTGGCTCGGCCCTGTACTACACTCTCATCTCCCAGGAGCATCGCCGTGTGATCAACGCCACCCTGGCTTGGGCCCCTGCAAGACTTTGCATCTCCCGTGTGCTGATGGCACAGTCTTCTCCACTGAACCATACAGTCTACGCGAGGCGCGTGCCGCTCCCGATGCAGACCAATGGGAGGCTGCCTATCAAGAGGAGCTCGCTGCTATGGACGAGCACGCAGTGTACGAGATCGTGGAGCTTCTCCTTGGTCGCAAGGCCATCGGGACGAAGTGGGTTTTCCATTGGAAGTGGAGGCCAGATGGTACTCTGGAGAAGTACAAGGCTCGGCCCACTGCCAAGGGCTTCTCCCAGCTGCTGGAGTTGACTACGACTAGGTCTTTGCTCTGGCTGGTGCACTTGCTCCTGCACACGATTGACAAGATGGACGCTGGTGCCGACGGGACGCTGTCCAGTAGAGTGGATGTGTCATTGTGAAGCCCAGCGCATAGTTCTCCTCCTCCTTACACTTTTGGCACTCCTTCAACACCCTCACACGGCCAGCTCCATCGGCAGCCTTGGCTATCATGTCATCAGTAGTCGTATAAAGCTTTCAGGAGCAATGCAACCGGCACCCGGGTTCGGCCAGCCATTACTCCACGTAGCTATGTTTCTTGCTTATTCTGAAGGAATGACTGCGTTTGCAGCGTGGTTGTTTTGGTATGGTCCAGTTTCCAGAAAAAAACGGACCCTATAGTTTTGGCGCTAACTCTGGCGTGTGCACTTCTGAGTAGCAAACCAGAGCTCTCAGGCTTAAACTCTTGTGTAGCAGACTAAAGGGACAGCAGAATCGATGTCGCTCATCTTTTGCGACAGTGGTCAGCAACGAGCATGGGTTCCCGCCCGTTGCATCAGCAATGCTGCTACCTCAAACTCCGCACGAGGTAGCTTCCTTTTGATGGATGACATGGATTATGAAGAAAAAAAAGAAAGGTAGAAGAATTTATGAAAGGTGAAATAATGCTAGTGTATGATGCATCCTATGAAACAAAGGAGAAAACAAAAAACAATAAGATGAGAGATATTGGTAAGCAAATACATTCAAATATAAATAAATGATTTATGAATAAGATTGCACGAGGTGCCTAGTTCAACCCTTCCTTTGACGTGGAGTCCTGTCAGCCTTTCATCGCCTATCTGCAATGCTGTGATAGATCCCCATGTAGCGGAGAGGCCTATAGTCAGGACTCCATTCTAACGGGTGCTTGTCTATCACATGGTGATTGCACTACTGGTAAAGACTTGTTAAACTGAAAATTTTGTTGACGCAGCTCACACGCAAATAGTTGTGATGAATATAGTCATAGTGCTTATGCGCTTACAGAGTGGCTGGATGAAGTGCCTGAATTTTTTTCGCTACAATCCAGAGTAAACAAAACACACCTACGTCCTCGGCGCATTCAATCGTCCACATCATCTCTATGATGTAACAGATATTTCCGGATCGGTTTGGCGGAAGAAGTTTCTCTAATGCAAAGTTGGTGGGAAGGTCCCTGTTGTGAGGCAAACCGCATAGTGATCTCATGTATCACACACACACACACACACACACATACACACACACACAC
>SZWC01010019.1:51427-65371 GCA_023375785.1 Penium margaritaceum
TGCATTTATATTCAGTTTCAGTTTCCTGACACTCTGTTCGTGTCCCAACCCAGACCCTTGCAGTTTTGTCTCTAACTTGTGACTGTTGTCACACGCTGACCTGGCGCTGACGCCTAGTGTCGCGGCAAGTGGTTAGGAAAGTTCCAGGAAACATCTCAATGACAACTGACAGGTCCAAGGCATAAATACCTGCCGCGGCGCACGGCGGGTGTCGCACGCGGCAGTCCAAGAGCTGTCCTAAAACTGGCCCAAAACACTGTTTTGGCCGTAACTCTGCGCACACATGTCAGAATCCTACGCCGTCTGAACCTAGACGTGCAGAATCAAAAGACGCACGCAACGACTGGTCACATGCATGCATCCATTGCCTGACAGCGAGTATACAATGCAAAAACATGCAAATGGGCCTCATGCCCAGTCCGCCGAAAGGCGCCTGCAAGACGTAGAAGACATAACAAGGAGTCCCGGTGACATCTGGGGCTCTGGAACAGTGGTCGGTCAGCTCCAGACGGGTAGTCCGTGGCCTGTCGTCACGCCGGTGTCACCAGGGCCGCCTGCCTCAGGGATCTGCACGAGTATGGACACGGCCGAGTGGTCACAGTAAACTGTACAGGAACGGCACAAAGCACAACACTCCCCCATGACCCGATGGTACGCATGTCCATACGCGTGCAGCACTGGTACAACCACATAGTGAGTGACACAGACAGATGAGACGGCAACGTACATCCCACACTCAACCACTGTCACGCACGGGGCGAAGCCCAACAGAACGAATGGCCACCAGGAACTTTCCGTGGGTAAGTGCCTTCGTCAAGAAATCAGCTCGCTGCAAGTCAGTGCCATCCCACATGATGGAGATCACGCGTCGCTCCACCAGATCACAAACGAAGTGATGCTCAACCGCAATGTGCTTTGTGCGAGCATGAAAAACACCAGAGTTCTCCACGATGGCGAGAGCACTCTGGTTGTCGCAACGCAGCACAATGGCGGGTACTGACTGCCCAAGCTCAAGAAACAAGCGCTGCAGCCAAACTGCCTCAGCAGCCCCTGCCCCCAAAGCCACATTCTCTGCCTCTGACGAGCTACGTGCGATGCAGCCCTGCTTCCCGCTTCGCCAAGACAAAGCGGTACCACCAAGCAAAAACACGTAGCCAGTGCGACTGCGCCCGTCAGGACTCCAAGCCCAGTCGCTGTCAGTGTAGCCGTCAAGAACCACCGAACACTGCCGACGAAAGGAGAGTCCGAGATAGGGCGTGGAGACCACGTACCGTACCACTTGCACATCCGCGTGGAGAGCTCTCGCACGTGGAGCCTGCGAGAACTGAGCGAGAAGGTTGACGGCGAACGCAATGTCGGGACGCGTGGTAGTGGCCTGGTACATCAGAGATCCGATGAGACGGAGGTACAAGGTCACGTCCACTGTCTCCCCCAGCTGTGTAGGGTCATCCGCCTTCAGGGCATCCTGCCACCAGGTGTGAGTGGTGTGGAAGCAGTGGGCACTGCACCAAGGAGATCGCTAAAGCGCTCCCCCACGACTTGTGCGTATCGGGCCTGATGCAGCTACAGTGTCCGATGTCTGCGATCTCGACAATCTCCATACCAAGAAACACCGATGCAGGACCGAGGTCCTTCATCTTGTAGGCGGTCTGCAGGACAGCCTTGGCCTCCTTCACGGCCTCCAGTGACGGAGACGCGATCAGAAGGTCATCAACATAGACCAGGA
This sequence comes from Penium margaritaceum, assembly GCA_023375785.1. Taxonomy (NCBI): domain Eukaryota; kingdom Viridiplantae; phylum Streptophyta; class Zygnematophyceae; order Desmidiales; family Peniaceae; genus Penium; species Penium margaritaceum. The sequence continues at coordinate 53,154 of SZWC01010019.1, forward strand.
TGGCAGTAAACCGCTCGGGTGTCGGTAGGATGAAGAGTGAGGGGTCTGCCTTGCTCTGTACGTATCCTGCGCGAGTCAAGGTGCCAGTGATCTCCCGGTTCCAACACCGTGGAGACTGCTTGAGGCCATACAAGGACTTGCGCAAGCGCCAGACCTTGTCACCATCCTCAAAGCCAGGTGGCTGAGCCACGTAGATCTCCTCATCCAAAGAGCCATGGAGGAACGCGTTGTTCAGATCCATCTGGTGTAATTCCCAGTCATGCTGAGCTACTACAACGAACAGAGATCGTGCTGAGGTCATGCGGCCAACAGGGGCAAAGATGTCAGTGTAATCAACTCCCTCAATCTGAGAGAGCCCCTTGACAACCAAGCGGGCCTTGTAGCGTTCCAGTGAGCCATCCGGCTTCACTTTCTTGCGAAAGACCCACTTGACCTGAATCGCCTTCCTCCCAGGGGGAAGGTCGACCAGCTCGTAGACTCCGTGCTCTCGGATGGCGCGAAGCTCATCCTCGCAAGAAGCTCGCCAGGCATCAGCATCCTGTGATGAGAAGGCCTCCCTCAATGTGCCCGGGTCCGGCGCCATAGAGGGGGAACTCTGCGTGGCAAGTGCACACGCCTCAGTGTCTGGCCTGACGGCCACGAGATCAGCTGCTGCGTCACAGGCGATATGGAACTCGCGAGTAACCAGGTCGTGCCCTATGGGGCATGCTGGGTGTACCTCTGAAAGCTCAGTGCGGACACTCAGGCCTAAGGCCTTTGTGCCTGGATCACCGCTCGCGATGCTGTGAGAGGAACGTCTGGGTCCAGAACCCGACGCTCGCTGAGATCCAGAATCCAGTGGTCGAAGGCGACCACCGGGCTCACGGGAGTAACTGGAGGTCGAGGGGCGCACCTCAGGCTCATGAACAGGTACGACCACAGGGACAGGTACGACCACAGCTGGTGAGGGCTGAGACAAGGCAGTCAGAGATGCCGTGCGCGGAGATGCGTGTATGGGGGACACGAAGCTGGGGATGACAGCGGGCAAGGCTGGCCCGGACACTGAGACAGGAGTGTCAGTCGACGTAGAGACAGGAGTGGGCTGGGCTGGGTCAGACGCTGGAACAGGGGTGCTAGTGGACACAGAGGGTGATGCAGGAGGAGGCGTGGGAGCAGCGGTACCTGTGGGGTGCGAAGCAGGATGGACAGGTGGGATCTCTGGACCAACGGCAATGATAGCCGGATCATCAAGTGCTGGAGATCGGGAGGGGACTCGAGCGGACACATCAGCCTGGCGAGGAATGGTCGCTGGCGAAGAGGTCTCCCCCATCCGCCGAGGACCCTCACAGGAAGGGACATGAGATGCAGAGAGCGTTGTGATCGAAGTCAGATCACGGTATGTGAGTGACTAAAAAAATAGCGCGTCACGGGACTCAATGACACGACGGCGAGTGGGGTCCCAAAAGCGCCAAGCCTTCGACCGCGAGGAGATGCCGATGAAGGTACACAAGCGACCCCGAGGGGAGACCTTGGACCCCTGCTGGTCCTCGGTGTACCATACGGACGCCAGGGATCCCCAGACGCGTGCGAGACGAAGATCGGCACGGTGACCAAACCAGAGCTCGTACGGTGTAACATGATCCGGAAGCGGACCATGCGGGAGGCGGTTCCAGACCCACGTCATGTAGGCGAAGCCCTCGAATGCGAAGGACTCGGGGAGACCGCACTCAGACCTCATGGCGCGGACCGCATCCTCCATGGTGCGGTTCCAGCGCTCAGATACACCGTTCTGCTGTGGGGTAGCAGGAGCGGAGACCTGGTGAAAAATACCGTGCTCAGCAAAGAAGGAGTCCATCTCGCCGAGGAACTCGCCGCCGCGATCCGAGCGAAAGGTATGTAGGGTGTGGTGAGACTGACGCTCAGCCATCATGAGCCAAAGCCGAATCGCAAGGGCAACGTCGCTCTTCTGACGCAGACTGTAGACCCACCGCATCCGGGTGAAGTCATTGGTCAGCGTCAGAACATACCGGCCCCTCTCGGACAACGACTCGACCGGGAGAGGACCAAGCAGGTCCGAGTGGACCAACTCGAGGGGCCTCAGTGCTCGGGAACGCGAATCAGGGTAAGTGCACCGGTGCATCTTACCCTGAGCGCAAAAAAAACAGTCGGTCTTGGGTGGCTTCTCGAAAGAAGCCACGTCAAGACCAAGAGCGGGCTGTGTCCGGATGAGCTTCGACACCGTGTCGGAGCCCACATGACACAGACGTCGGTGAAGCAACCACTGGTGTTCCGGGGATAGAACACCAGTGACAAAAACACGACCAGAGGAGGTGGGAGAGCAAGGGGAGGAGGGGCGAGCAATGCGGTACAAATCATCTACGACTGAAGCACGCAAGACAATGCTACGGGTATCAAGAGCAGTCATAATCGCTGAGTCAGCGGTATGCTCAACGGAGAGACCCATCAGAGTGCAGGCACGCACAGACAGCAAACTGAGCTCAAGATCAGGCACAAACAGCACGTCAGAGAGATACAGGGGGCCAGACGGACCATCAAAGCATACAACCCCAACACCGTGAACCGGTAAGGACTGACCAGAACCTGTACGGACAGAACGGACAGTCGTGACAGGACCAAGTACCACAAAGTCACTACGACGACACGTCATGTGGTGGGTGGCACCGGAATCAATGTTCCAAGTGCCACCGGAGTCACGACTGGTGGACGTCACTGTACAACGAGCAATATAACACTCGGCATCAGAGGGACGCTGAGCCGTCAGTGGGAAGGAACGACGTACATTACGAAGGTGAGACTGATGAATCCAGTCAGTGCAGTCAGGCCCATCATCATCACATGCGGACTGTGCTCCCCACACGTGTCATCACAAGTCACGAAGACGGATGAACAAGCAGTCTGTGACCCACTTGACGATGACAACACACTCGCACCTCCCTGAAAGCGAAGCGCCAGAAGATGACGAAGCTCGGCGATGGTGCGGTCACGTGGGTCTGGATCACTACTGCTCGCCAGTGAGGATACAGGAACAGCTGCAGTCGTAGTCGCCGCGCGTCCAGAGGAGTGTGCGATTGACGTGCCGGACGTCGTGCGAGCGGCATGGGCAGCCTGAAGTCCGCGAGTGATGCGCTCCCAGTCGAGCGGCTGCTGGCACTCGGTGTAGCGATGGGCACCTCCACAGTTGTAGCAGTGCACGGAACGGCCACTGCTACCACTGGATGACGACTGCTGCTGACCCGATTCGCGCTTCCTATTCTTCTTCTTCCCCTGGGCAGCTGCTGCAACGCCCTGCGTCTGCGTGGGTGTAGACGGGGTCAAAGAGGAGGAGGAAGATGAGGTCGTGATGGAGGAAGGTGAGGGTGACTACAGGAGGGAAGATGGTGGTGAGGCGAGGACTGCTGCAGCGAGAGAAGTCTCCTGATGTGCTACTGCTGCCTCGCGGGCCGATGTCACCTGGAGGAAAAGCTGATGGGCCCACGGGAGCAGTTGCAGGGTGGTTGAAAAAGGCTTGAGAGCAGCGTCGCTGTATCGTGTGAATATGTCGGTGTACTCCATGCGAACTCCGAGCATGATCGTCTGAAGCGCCCACAGCTGTGTGCCCCCTGAGGTCCCCAGGCGCGTGTAGATACGCATGGTGCGTCGCGAATAATCCGCTGCAGGCTCCGCTGGTCCCTGACGGAGAGAGTGAAAAGCACGAATGTGTGACGCGCGCGTGGCGTGCGTCTCTGCGGCCAGTAGGGACAACGCCAGATCCCAGCCTCCACGAGGATCAGCTCCGGTGCCTGTGCCAGCCTCGCCGATGAAGGGACGGAAGTCAACGACAGTCTCGCGTGGCATGGCGTAGAGAAGCCCTCGCATGGCCCGGGCTGCTGTCAGCACCTGTGCTGGATCTGTAGACTGGTATGGGCTGTGGTAGTAAGGCCAAACTCCCTCAGAAGTGGCCCACACCTGAAACAAGATCTCCCAGCAGTCAAATCCATCCTCGCTGATGTACCGTGGAGGTGGTGCCTCAAAGTCCTTTGGCTGCCGCTCCGTGGGGAGAGCAGCCGCAGGCTGAGGAGGGCGAGTGACGGGAAAAACTCCTGGAAGGGGNAGATCCCAGCCTCCACGAGGATCAGCTCCGGTGCCTGTGCCAGCCTCGCCGAGGAAGGGACGGAAGTCAACGACAGTCTCGCGTGGCATGGCGTAGAGAAGCCCTCGCATGGCCCGGGCTGCTGTCAGCACCTGTGCTGGATCTGTAGACTGGTATGGGCTGTGGTAGTAAGGCCAAACTCCCTCAGAAGTGGCCCACACCTGAAACAAGATCTCCCAGCAGTCAAATCCATCCTCGCTGATGTACCGTGGAGGTGGTGCCTCAAAGTCCTTTGGCTGCCGCTCCGTGGGGAGAGCAGCCGCAGGCTGAGGAGGGCGAGTGACGGGAAAAACTCCTGGAAGGGGGTGATCACTGGGGAAGTCAGGTGACGATCGTATCGGGGATATGGGTGGAGGTCGGATACCCGTCTGCAGCTGACGGAGGCGCTCCTGTAGAAGACGAATCTCCCGCTCCTGGGGGTCATCCTCAAAGCCTGGCATGAATGGCTCGTCATCAAGAAGGTCCTCAGGTGGTGGGAAGACCACACCAGGAGGTGAAGCAGGCGGGGCACCTGTCACGGGCACCTGAGCTGAGTGCTGGGTGGAGGCCGCAACGCCGGCAGCTCTCTCAGAAGTCCGCAGAGGGGCCGTGGACTGAGCGCGCAGGAGCTCAGTCAGCGTGCGGATCGCGTCAGTCTGCTCTCGCTACAGACGACGCATCTCCTCCTGCTCGCTGCGCAGGTCCTCAATGGCCTGCGAGCGAGGGCTCAGTACCCCTGAAGAAGAGGAAGAGGGATCACCTGGTCCCTTGTCCTTGTCGTCGGGCGAACTCATGTCACCGCTCACTATGGGACGACAGGTCAAGTTTGCCAGATTTCAAAACCGTCTGCGTTTCTCGGGGAGTTGAAACGCTGGTAACTTTTGATTTCTCGGTTGAAAAATTGGCTAAGTGTAATGCTGACGTCAGCAAGTGGTTGCTGACGTCAGCAAGTGGTTGCTGACGTCAGCATGACCTGATGACGTCAGCAATGAACAATGCTGACATGAGCTCGTCCCGTCCTTTTTTTTTGTCACGGTTCTGCTGCTGCGCAGTGGCGCACGACAGCTCCGCGGAAGCTGCGTAGCAGCTTCCGCCCAGCTGCTGCTACAGCTGCGCTGTCATCTGCAGCAGCAGCTGCGTAGCTGCGTGTGCAGCAGTGGCAGTGGTGGCTGCGCTGCCGCTGCTGCTGCTGCGCGCAGCGGCTGCTGCTACGCGCGGCACTGCTGCTGCGCGCTGCAGCTGCTGCTGCCTGCCGCCGCCGCGCGCTGCTGCTGGCTGCCGCCGCCTCGCGCTGCTGCTGCTGCCACTGCTGCGCTGCTGCTACTGCTGCGACTGCTGCTGCTGCTGCTGTGACGCTGCCGCTGCTGCGCTGCTGCTGCCGACACCGCTGCTGCGCTGCTGCTGCCGCCGCTGCTGCCACGCTGCTGTGGCGGCCGCTGCTGCTGCACTGCTGCTGCGCGGCTGCCGCCGCCGCCTCTGCTGCTGCTGCTCTACTGCTGCGGCTGTGGGGGGGCAGTGGCGGCTGCACGCACCGCAGCCGCCACACCTGCTGCTGCTGCTGCTGCTGCTGCCTCAGCAGCTGCGATCTCACGTGGTGGGTGGAGTACACGGACGGCGAACGGCCGTCTCCAGCAGGTCCCAGAAAATCTGCTACAACGGTGACTCTCACTGCTGCTGCTCTGTTGCGTCTCTGCTGTGCAGCTCAGTGAGATCTGTCTCACTGCTCTGATACCATGAGAAAGTGCATAGAAGCTTCCTAGCAACACGGCCGCTGACCGGGCGTCAGTGCCTAGTCAGACGGTGATGACAATCACAGGTCGTACACACAACGGCAAGGGTTTGGCTAGGAGACACAAGTCAGAGTGTCAGAATGCTTCAATATAGCATATGCAGAGAGAAATGACAACTAACAGGTCCAGGGCATAAATACCTGCAGCGGCGCACGGCGGGTGTCGCACGCGGCAGTCCAAGAGCTGTCCTAAAACCGGCCCAAAAACACTGTTTTGGCCGTAACTCTGCGCACACATGTCAGAATCCTACGCCGTCTGAACCTAGACGTGCAGAATCAAAAGACGCACGCAACGACTGGTCACATGCATGCATCCATCGACTGACAGCGAGTATACAATGCAAAAACATGCAAATGGGCCTCATGCCCAGTCCACCGAAAGGCGCCTGCAAGATGTAGAAGACACAGCAAGGAGTCCCGGTGACATCTGGGGCTCTGGAACAGTGGTCGGTCAGCTCCAGACGGGTAGTCCGCCGCCTGTCGTCNCGCCGGTGTCACCAGGGCCGCCTGCCTCAGGGATCTGCACGAGTATGGACACGGCCGAGTGGTCACAGTAAACTGTACAGGAACGGCACAAAGCACAACAGTGAGCACCCGGGTTCGTGACCCTTAGGTTGTCTCGACAGAATCCTGTCGCTTTGCAGGCTCGCAGGATGAATTGGCCAGCAGGGTTGAGATCGAGGTTTTTTCTGTGCCTTGTAGTGCAAGCGAGAAGGAGCTCGCCGCTCCCCGCTCGTCACGTCCTCTCTCGCCCGCTAGCAGATTTGTTACTTGTTACTCATTTTTCACGAACTCTCACTTGCGTGTGGAACTCCTTGCATGGTGCTCAACCTATCTTGGTTCCCGCCCCACTTGTTCCATCCTCTCCTCACACCATATCTCGCTATCCACTGGTATCAGAGCAGTGTGAAGAGAGAACGCATCACGCGCGACACCGCGCGTGAGATCCTGTTGGCGCGTGACACTTCGCCATCGCCGCCACCACCTCCGCCGTCTCTGCTGTTCTCCAACAGTCCTACACGCTCTTAGGGAGGAGGATTCTTCTCCACCCTAGCCTCCGACCTCCAGTCTCGGCGGTCGACTGCAGCCACGTGCAGAAAACCGCGGGTTAGGGTTGTTTTCCCTTCCCCCGGATCTCTCCTTCCCGCACGTCGCTCGCAACCACAACAGCTGCGAACTACGCAGCTCCCACCGCAACCCCGTGCTCATGTCTCAAGGGTCGTCGGGCGGCATTGAGCTGTCCGCTTGACTGCGCCTGTGATATCCGCACATTGACAGTTGCAGCCCTCACAACTGCAACCACTGGCGCATCTACTCACCAGCAGCAGCTGCAGCAGTCCCCTCTTGTAGCCTGCAGCAGCACACACACCAGCAGCCGCCTTAGCCATGGAGGCAGCAGCCGTTCAGTCACAGTCACAGTTGTCACTGTGACTGCCGGAGGTGCTCGTCTACTGCAGCAGATCGGCAGCAGCAGCAGCATCGTCCGCAGCAGTAGTGTTGGCAACCGCCTCAGCAGCAGCAGCAGCAGCATTCAGAGCAGTGGCAGCAGCATTGCTGTCAGTAGCAGTATTGCAGCCGCATCAGCCGCAGCAGCAGCAGCAGCATTGTTAGCAGCAGCCCTGGCAGTCCCGTGAGCTGCGGCAGCAGCAACATTGCTAGCTGCGTCAGCCGCAGCAGCAGCAACATCGGAAGCAGCAGCAGCAGCATTGTTATCAGCAGCGCTGGCAGCCCCGTCAGTCGCAGCAGCAACAGCATCAGCAGCAGGAGCAGCACTCGCAGCAGCAGCATTGTTAGCAACGGCGCTGACAGCCGTATCAGTAGCTGCAGCAGTAGTCCGGCTGCCGCAGTGACAACGGACCTCCATTGCGTGCACCGCTTTGATGGTGATGCACCCCACCACGCTGGCTCAACGTGACGCTCCTAGCGCACCTCCCTTTCGTTCTTACTATGAGGGAGGGCCACCGCATCGTCATGCCAGACACCGCAGAGGAATGAACAGCGATCGAGCGTCCGCATCCAGAGCGACGTCATCAACGCGGGCTGCTCGCCACCGTGCGGTAAGCGTCTCCTCGCCTTCTTCTCTTGGGGGGGGTCTACAGCCACAGGACGCTCCCGACCTCTACGCTACATTCACGCAGGACGTTGTGAGTCTTGTGAGTGCGCTCACTCGCACGACTGCAGCAGTTATAGATACAGCTGCAGCAACCGCCGCTACGTTCGCCGCAGCCGCTAGAGCCTCTCGCGCACCTGCCCTGACCTCAGCAGGGCGTGCAACAGAGGCATCCACAGAGGCTGCAGCTATTGATGGTCCCATTGCTGCAGCAGCCGCTGACATAGGGACACAGATCTCTGCAGCAGCATCTGCCATCGCATCAGTGACGGCTTCCGCTGCATCTGCGACAACGATAGCGGCAGATTCAGTCCGCACTTCCACATCGGTCGCTGTCACTGTAGCGGCATCTGCTCCATCGGCCGCCTCCAGCTTTGTCACGGCGACAGTCTCCATCATAGCAGTCATCACCACCCTCAGTGGTGCTTTCGTCACTGGTGTGTTTGCTCTAGTAGTACCCCTTTTCTCCATTGTTGCCATTCTCTCCGCTACCTCTGCAGCTACAGTTCTGCCGCTCTTAGCCTTTCTGCACAACCCGTCACCTCCTGTCCGCGCATGATTCTCTCTCTTGCATGCTTTCATCCCCTGCCGTCTTCCCTTGTTCTCTCTGCGGTGGCTTGTCCTGTCTGACTCGGGGTGGGCTATCCTGTAGCATTAAGCTACCTTGCCTAGGGCACCCCCATTTTTCCCACGTCCACTGGGGCTGGGGAAACTCTGCCCAAATCTGTTACCAGGCATGGTGACAACGTGAGGGCAGAGCCCTCACGTTGTCACCATGCCTGGTGACGACGAGTCAGTCGTTGCTGCCCTTCAGCGTCAGCTGGCACTTGCTCGCGAGGCTCAGCAAGAGGCTGAAGACCGCCTTAAGCTGGAAGAGGACAATCGTGCAGCCTTTGCCAATGAAGTCGCTGCTATTGTCTTGCGTCGCCTCCCTGCCGCGTCTGCTGTGCCACCTGCTGGTGCCAATCCCACTCCTGCCTCTGGCACACCCTCTGCCTCCAGCACTTCTGCCACTGCTGAGACTGGTCGTCCCACTGCGGCTTCCCCTCCTCCTGCGCCGCGTCAGCATGACTTCTTCTCGCAACCCCCTTCTTTCTGTGCTGGGCTTGCCTTCTCCTCCTGGGAGGTCCGCTTCAGCGCCTGGGCTCAAGGGGAGCAGCTGTGGGAGTACTACTCTCTAGCTGTTGCTCCTTTCACTCCCCTTGCTGTGGAGTCTGCCCGTGCTGTGCACGCCCTCATCGCTGCCGCTCCTGAGTTACTGATTGATGATGTCGGCACGTTTAATGCCGACCCTGCTGTCCAGCGTCTGGCCGACCCTGTCAGCGCATATGCAATGCTGCGTCGTCGGACCACCGTCACTGGCCAAGCCGCTCAGAGCGCGCTCACGGTCCAGTTCAACACGCTTCTCATGCGTGCTGACGAAACCGCTGATGCCTACTGGGCTCGCGGTCTCAAGCTCCTTCGCGAGCTTGATGACGCAGCGCCTGGCCAGCTCTCTGCCGTCCTCACCATGGTCAACGGCCTCATCCCGGAACTGTCCGACCTTCTTCGTGACGTCAAGGCAGACGAGCTGCAGCGCCTTGCCTCACAGCCCGTTCCGCCTAGATCGCCGCCTGGGGTCGGGGCTCTCTGGGACTTCACCGCTGAGCGTCTCGCTGCCTGGTGGGCTAGCCTTCAGAACAAGCGCCTCCACCGCTCCGCCGTCACGGGTGTTGCTGCGCTCACCACCACTGCTNGCCTACTGGGCCCGCGGTCTCAAGCTCCTTCGCGAGCTTGATGACGCAGCGCCTGGCCAGCTCTCTGCCGTCCTCACCATGGTCAACGGCCTCATCCCGGAACTGTCCGACCTTCTTCGTGACGTCAAGGCAGACGAGCTGCAGTGCCTTGCCTCACAACCCGTTCCGCCTAGATCGCCCCCTGGGGTCGGGGCTCTCTGGGACTTCACTACTGAGCGTCTCGCTGCCTGGTGGGCTAGCCTTCAGAAGAAGCGCCTCCACCGCTCCGCCGTCACGGGTGTTGCTGCGCTCACCACCACTGCTGCGCCAGATTCTTCCTCTGCTCCTTCTTCCTCCTCCTCCTCTTCTGCCTCATCCTCTGATGCCTCCGCCCTTGCCTCCCAGGGCCGTGGGAAGGGCAAGGGTAAGGGCAAAGGCAAGGGGAAGGCCAAGGGCAGCGGCCCCTCCTCCCGTGCTTCCGGTGCCGTCGTGTGCTAGAACTGCGGCTCCTCCGAGCATTCTGCTCGTTCCTGCCCCGCCCCTCTAGACGATCTTCGTCTGGCTAGGGCCATGCGTGCTCACTGGGCCCGCACATCCGGCTCCTCCTCCGTGCCCTCCCCGTCCGTCTCCATAGCCTCTTTGCCGGCCAGCACCTCTGCTCACGCCCACTCCACCATAGGCGTGCCTTCCCTTCCGCCTCCAGGCCCGTACCCCTGGGGCTGGCCTCCTCCATCTGGTGCCCCCACCTATGCTAGTCCTCCTTCCTCCGCCTACACAGTGCCGTCGTGGTTCTCTTCCTCCTCGGGCGCGTCTACTCCGGCTCCGCCAGCGTCGGTGGACGGTGATCGCGGTGATCGAGAGCGCCAGCTGGAGCAGTCCCTTCTTCAGCTTCTGCGCCTTCGCGACCAGGGAGGTGAGAGTGTTGCATCTCCGGCCAGAGGTCTCGTTTTTCAGACGGACAGTGTCCTCCCTGGGGACCCCCCCGGTCACGTTCTGGGCTCGTTGAGTGTGTCCGTCCCGTGGATTGAGCACTGGCAGTCTGTCTTTCTTCCTCGTTGTCTCTCCCTCTGTGCTCCGTCTGTTTCCTCTCATTCCTCCGTTGGCATTGTTGCCACCTCTGGTGTTCTCCCCTCTGTGCATGTCTCCAGTGGCTTTTGGGTCCTCGATTCTGGGGCCACCCACCACATGACGTCAGTCTGCTCGTCGTTCGTCTCACTAGGTCCCGTCGGGTCAGTCCGCTTCATTCGTACTTGGTCGGGTCAGTTGCTTCCCGTTCAAGGCGTTGGCATCATCCGTTTTGTCGGTCCCAGTGGTGCCCTGTACTTGCCTGACGTTTTGTACGTGCCTTCGCTCAAGCTCAGCGTGCTGTCTGTGTCGTCCCTCGACGACCAAGGTATGGACTTCACTGCCAGTCGCGGTGTTGGCACTGTTTGTCTACGTCCCTCTGGCCGTCTTGTTTTACGTGGCATACAATGTGGCAAGCTTTACCGTGTTCCCTTGCATGCTTCATCTTCTTCCCCCACGCCAGGGTCTGCACTCGCTCACGTTGCTCCTTCCCTCTCCCCTGACCTTGTCCGTCTCTTGCATCGCCGCCTTGGTCATGTTCATCCGGATGTCGTTCACTGTATGCTTCGCCTTCAGCGTGCTGTTGGTTTCTCTCCGTCTGACTTCCCTGCCCCTTGCCCCGCTGACTGTCTCGACTGTGCGCGGGGCAAAATGCATCGTTCCCCTCTCTCTCCGTCTGTCTCTTCGTCCTCCCATCCGCTCGATCGTGTTCATGCGGATGTCATGGGTCCTTTGTCCTATGACCTCCTGGGCGACGTTGGCCGGTATGTCTTATGCCTCACCGATGATTTCTCCCGGTTTCGCTGGGTGTTCGCCCTTCGTTAGAAGAGCGATGTTTGCTTCGTCATCGAGTCCTGGCTTGTTCAGGCTGAACGCGCCTGTCAGTGGTCGTTGCGGGTCTTTCGCAGCGACCGTGGTGATGAATTCCTTGGTCCGACCGCCCGCCTCCTTGAGTCCCGCGGGATGTGTCTGGAGACCTCTGCTCCTTACACACCCCAGCAAAACGGAGTCTCCGAGTGTTGGAATCGTACTTTGGCTGACGGCGTCCGCACTCTCTTGTCCGCGTCCGACATGCCCCCGCTCTTTGCCTTTGAGGCGATGAGGTACATGACGTGGGTCTGGAACCGCATCCCCCACGGTCCTCTTCCCTGCACAGTCACCCCCTTCGAGCGCTGGTACGGCACTCTTGCTGACCTGCGCCTCGCTCGGGTTTGGGGCAGTATTGCTTCTGTCTGGCTCCCCGAGGACTTGCGTGACGGCAAATTGTCTCCTCGTGGCCGCCTGTGCCCCTTTGTGGGCGTGTCTGCCCAGTCTAAGGCCTGGCGGTTCTGGGATCCCGTCCGTCAGCGCGTCATCGAGTCCCGTGATGCCTTGTTCTTTGAGTCTGTCTTCCTTCGTGACCTCAGTCGCTTGCCCCCTGCCTCCTCTCTC
>SZWC01010019.1:65434-75877 GCA_023375785.1 Penium margaritaceum
GCCTGTGCCCCTTTCTGGGTGTGTCTGCCCAGTCTAAGGCCTGGCGGTTCTGGGATCCCGTCCGTCAGCGCGTCATCGAGTCCCGTGATGCCTTGTTCTTTGAGTCTGTCTTCCTTCGTGACCTCAGTCGCTTGCCCCCTGCCTCCTCTCTCCTGCCTCTCTCTCGGCTGGGGGGGGTAGTCGGTCCTGCCACCCCTTCAGTCCCTGCTGCTGCACTGCAGCTGTCACCCTCGTTGCAGTCTTTGTTGTCCGGTCCGGCATCCAGTCCGCCCTCATCGTCTGGTCCTGCGCCCACTTCTTCCCCGTCTTCCAGCAGCTCCTCCGCGGCCCCGTCCTCCCCTGTCTCGGACGCTGTCCAGTCAGCCGCGGTCCCCTCACCTATTTCTCCGTCCAGTCCGGTCACACCTCCGGTGGCTGCCTCACCTGTCTCTTCCCTTCCTCATGTGGCTGGTCCATCTCCGCCACTGACCACCACTGGTCCTACTCCGGTCTCCCCTTTCGCCCGAGGCGGGCGCCTTCGTGCGCTCCCTCAACGCTCTTGCACTACGGTCTCAGCACGCCCCCCCCAAGTCTCAGACTGGGTAGTCTCCTGTCCTTCCTACTGGCATGGATGCCCTGGGCTTGGCCACAGGGGTTGTCCACCCCAGCTCTGCCCTTGGCTATGCGCTCCTTGCCTCAGAGCATGCGCATGCATTGGAGGTAGCTGTTTCGAGCAGCATTTCACAGTGTCACGCTGCGTCAGCCACCACAGCTCTACCACCTGAGCCAACCACGGTGCGTCAAGCACGTGCTTCCACTGACGCCCGACAGTGGGAGGCGGCCATGCGTGATGAGCTGAACGCTTTGGATGATCATGCGGTCTATGAGCTAGTTGACTTGCCGCCTGGTCGCAAGGCCATTGACGCTCGTTGGGTCTTTCGACGGAAGTACAAACCTAGTGGCGCTCTGGAAAAGTACAAGGCGAGGCTAACAGCGAAGGGGTTCTCCCAGGTCCCAGGCATCGACTTTGATGAAACATTTGCACCGGCCGGACGGTACACCACAGCCAGAGCGCTGCTGAGTCTCGTGGCTCATTATGACTGGGAGCTTGAACAGATGGATGTGAACAATGCATTCCTGCACGGACAGCTAGACGAGGAAATCTACATGGTCCAGCCTCCAGGCTTCTCCGATGGCACTGACAGAGTCTGGCGACTGCGGAAGGCCCTTCACGGCCTGAACCAGTCGCCTCCGTGCTGGAACTAGGAGATCACGTCCACCCTCGAGAAAGGAGGGTACCGACGCAGTACGGTGGATCCTTCACTCTTTGTGACTCCACCTTCTGTGCCGTTCGTGGCTGTCCTAGTCTATGTGGACGACCTGCTGATAGCTTCGCCTAGCCAGGATGCTGTCAGGTCAGTGAAGAGCCTTCTACAGTCCATGTACAAGATGAAGGACCTCGGTCCTGCTCGTGTCTTCTTGGGCATGGAGCTTGAGCGTGACCGGTCGCGTCGCACCCTTCATGTGCACCAGGCTGCGTACGTTCGCAGTCTGGGGGAGCGCTTTGCTCCCCTGCTTGAGTCCACCCCCACAGCGTCGACNACCGACGCAGTACGGTGGACCCTTCACTCTTTGTGACTCCACCTTCTGTGCCGTTCGTGGCTGTCCTAGTCTATGTGGACGACCTGCTGATAGCTTCGCCTAGCCAGGATGCTGTCAGGTCAGTGAAGAGCCTTCTGCAGTCCACGTACAAGATGAAGGACCTCGGTCCTGCTCGTGTCTTCTTGGGCATGGAGCTTGAGCGTGACCGGTCGCGTCGCACCCTTCATGTGCACCAGGCTGCGTACGTTCGCAGTCTGGGGGAGCGCTTTGCTCCCCTGCTTGAGTCCACCCCCACAGCGTCGACGCCTATGACACCAGCTGGGCAGAGGTTGCTGAAGACACTGGACGTGTCTAAGCTGGGGGAGGCAGTCGACGTGACGGAATATCTCCGCGTCATCGGGTCGCTCATGCACTTGGCGACAACAACCAGAGCGGATGTCGCCTTCTCTGTGAACTTCCTGGCCCAATTCTCTTAGTGCCCTAGAGCACGGCACCTGGAGGCTGCACTGCGTGTCGTCAGGTACGCCCTTTCCACTGCCCGGACCGGTCTGTGCTACCGGGCACAACCGTCGATTGTGGTTGATGGCTACACAGACAGTGACTGGGCCCATGACACAGATGCTCGGAGCCGTACAGGCTACGTCTTTCTGGTCGGAGGGACCGCTGTGTCGTGGAAAAGTGGCAAACAAGGTTGTGTGGCACGCAGTTCCAGTGAGGCTGAGTATGTTGCTCTTGGCGCTGGTACGTGTGAGAGTGTGTGGCTGTGTTACTTGTTTCAGCAACTGCGCGTTCCTATCCGGCGCATCACATTGTGCTGTGACAACCAGAGCACCAAAGCAATTGCAGAGCATGATGGCATGCATCACACATGCACGAAGCACATCAATGTTGAGCATCATTTTGTGCGTGAGCGCATTGCTGCAGGTGATGTCCGGATCGTTTGGGTCAACACTCGACAGCAGAGAGCCGACTTCTTGACGAAGGCACTCAGCAGCAATGTCTTCAAGGTAGCCGTGCATGCAGTGGGACTGTTGTGTCTTTGTGGTGACCCTGGATAAGTGGTTGTTGTGTGCATGTGTATAGTCGTTAGTCACATCTTGTGACACATGTGGTGCCCGTGAGCTTGTGCTTGTGTGCGTCGGCTGTGGGTCATGGGGGAGTGTTGGTTTGTGAACCACAGACGTGTCGTGACCTCTGGCCTTGCTGCACACCCACCTCACTGATGCAGGTGTCTGATGCTGGAGTGACACTGACGCCGGCACCACAGCGTCCGTCGTGGTGACACGTGCACAAGAAGTGGAGCCATGACAGTTCCCATGATGGCTTATGACAGAAATACACATGTTCCTCGTTGCATTAACACTAGGTTTCCTAGTGCTACTGTTTTGGGGGGGGTGAGCACCCGGGTTCGTGACCCTTAGGTTGTCTCGACAAAATCCTGTCGCTTTGCAGGCTTGCAGGATAAATTCGCCAGCAGGATTGAGATCGAGGTTTTTTCTGTGCCTCGTAGTGCGAGCGAGAAGGAGCTCGCCGCTCCCCGCTCGTCACGTCCTCTCTCGGACGCTAGCAGATCCGTTACTTGTTACTTGTTTTTCACTAACTCTCACTTGCGTGTGGAACTCTTTGCATGGTGCTCAACCTATCTTGGTTCTCGCCCCACTTGTTCCATCCTCTCCTCACACCATATCTCGCTATCCACATAGGTCTCCTCGTTGCACCAGTATAGTCCACCGGGTGCGCGGGTCTCAACCCACCAAGAAAACTCTCCTAGCTCCCGACAAGCCCACAGGGCTACCAAAACGCATCGAACGCGTCTCGCCGGCGCTGTCGTACGTGCTGGAGAAGTCTCGATGCAGTCCGGAGGCCCGTCGTGTCGTCACGCCCTCCTCTGCCATATACCCTGAATGTGGGTATATTGGTAAACTAGCAGTGTCGGTCGTGACGGGTGGAAGCCACCCAAACCAGCACTCCCCCTGGTTGACATAGCCGTCCACGCCAGAACGAATGAATGAAGGCATGGAACAACGTATGCCAAACCACAATATGCACCAGGCAATCATACATACACACCTCTGCTACTCACCTAAGGTCTCCCTAGACACTGGCACATGCTACCAAGTGTCTGGGTCTCGACCATGAGAGGAGGGATGCACACATGCACAAACCAATGTAATGTCCATCACACACATGTCAGGCAACAAGATGGTCTCCTCGTGACCCTGGCGGTACCAGGGCCCGGGTCTCGACCGTTACGAGAAATCCAACACAATGGTGTCATCATGCAAACACAGGATCATGGAAGGATCTCCTCGTAACACGGGTGCAATGCACCACGTGTCCGGGTCTCGACCAACAGCTCGCATGCACATGCCACACACAGTATAGCCACACACCAAGACACACGATCACATGGTCTCCTCATGACACTGGTACAACGCACCAAGTGTCCGGGTCTTGACCAACAGGGTACCACCATCTTCATGCAGCTGTGCAGGCACGTAGCATGAGCCACATGCGGGATGCTGTAGATGCTCACAACAGAGCATGGACCTTGCCATGCATCTCCCATGACGTCGCGTCAGGTCGAGGTCTACACAACACTCCCTCTGGGCAGATGCACCTGGCAACGATGTCCTCGATGGAGATGCTGGTGTCGTAGCTGAACAGATCCTGGGCGATGAGTCATGTGGTATATCCATCATGAAGAGATAGCTCCCCCTGTCACGTGCGAGTCAACTCCCTCCCTCAAAGACGAAGTGGTGTCTCCGGCTATGACTCCTCACGTGAATCTGCATCACCTGGGGTATACCAGTCCTCGCGTGACTGCCAAGGGTCCCAACTCACAGTCTCTCCTGCCTCCGCACAACTGCGATGCATCTGTGTAGGCCGGAGGAACGGGAATGGGCGAGCAGCACGTGTACGTGGATGAAGTGGCAGAGCTGGCCTCCGATACGGGATAGCATACCCTGAGACACAAGGGTGTACTGCCAGAAGAGGAGAGCTGGAGCGACGAACTGGATCACCACTCGTGGATGAAGATGACGATGGGGCAGGTGAGTCGGGTGGATGAAGGTGCGTGACGGCAGTAGTAGAAGAAGGAGGAGCGATGATGGGGTCGACAAGAGTGAGGATGGCAGAAGCCAAAGGCACGCTCACTTGTCTTATAATGGTGTCCCCAACGGTCGTCATGCTCGGAGCTCGTACGAGATCCTCCCCGGGTATAGATGTGCCACATAGTGCTGGCGGAAGGCTCCTGCCGATAAGAGTGATGCTGCCCTCCTCTGAGAATCGCTCACGCGCTGCCATCATCTCCCACTGTAGCATGACTACACGCTCCTGCAGATCAGCATAATCTGCCTTGGACATGTCGAGGTGGTCCATGTCAACCTGGTGTAGAAAAAACTCTGCCTCACTGGATGCTGCACATGCAGACTACACAACTCGTGAGTAGAGCGCCATGTGCATCTCTGCTGCTGAAGACGATGGAACTGGTGTTGCTGCATCCCCCTGGGGGTCAACCAAGCTCGTAATGTGCTCAGACGCTGGAACACCGGATGTAGCTGCAGGTGTCGCATCCACATCACAGCTCGTGTCTGTCATGCGAGGAGTGAGCAGTCACATGCTGAGAGAGAAGGAGAAGGAGTCGTCAGAGTCCGTAGAGCATGTGGAAACGTTGTCCGTGTAGGTAGTGCCACTCTCGGCGTCAATGTGATCGGTAGGGTCACCAACAGGTGAAACCGAGGGGGCAGAACTCAGCTCCTGCTGACAAGGTGACTCCAATTGTATGTATGGATTTGCTTCCGTATCCTCGACTGCCGCCATAATGGACACAAGTGTATAGGGCTCCGGCTCAACAATGTCTGTCAAGGAGACCAACAAGCGCAGCTGGCGCTCACACACTGTCTCGCCGAGAAGGCTGGTCGCTGCCACCTGCTCAATAATGGAGTGAAGACCACCATCTGACTCTGTCATGTGTGTCGGTGCTCCGTCCTGTGCACGGGACGTAGACTCAGGGAACATGGGTGACTCCTAACGATGAAGCTGGTGCTCAGGTAGCGAAGGTGAAACGGTGAAGCCTGTTGAGTCTGCAGCACGTGTCCCGATGACACCTCTCAGAATTGCTGCTCTCAAGAATGCCTCAACCTACAAAAGACCAACCGGCCGACTCTGCTCATGCACTGCGACTGCTGTCGTACTGGTGTGAATCTCGTGCGCCAACGCCCTCGGAGATCCGTGAAGGGTATCCCGATCCGGGCGGGACTCCTGTGCCACCGCCAAGCCGCTACCGGTCGGAGTCGCAAGTGGCATCGCCAAGGCACGCGAGACCTGCACTCCTGATGCAACCTGCTGTTGCAGAATGCCCGACTGCTGCCCCAGCGTAGATGTCGACCTCAATGACATGCACGTCCCAAGCACCCCAACATCCGCCGGACTGGTATGAGTTTGCTGCACACACTCCCCCAAGAGAATGGTAGATGTATCTTGAGCCGTACAAAACTCTTATACCACCCCTGGGCCTCTACCGGTCGGAGCTGCAAGTGGCACCGTCCAAGGACGCCGTGCCTGCGCTCCTGATGTCTCCTGCTGCTGTGGAAGATCTGGATCCAACTTGGATGATGAAAGGTAACTCTCCACCATGAACGCCATGTCGGGGTCAGACTCCACGCCATGTGCTATCACCGTATCATGTGAGTCTACCTCAGCTGACGCTCGGGCAGCACGGCCCGGCGTGAGTGCGGATCCTGTCGCTACTGTCACATCACGCAATGCGTGGTGACCACACTTCCCCTTGACAGGTACAGCAACGGTGGCCGAGGAGGTGGAGGATGTATCAACACCGGCGCGAGCACGCCATGCGAAGCGTTGACGCCAACGTCGCTAAGTCACTCGACTAGAACGACTGCATGAAGGCATGTCATCGCGAGATGGCATCGTGGTCGTAGAGTGAAGGATTGACAGGATGGCGGCAAGCTGGGAATCGCTGGCAGGTGGAGATGAAGGTACACCATCGGATGAGGAAAGAGGAGAGGATGGAGGAGATGTGATCGAAGAGGCCGTCGACAAATGAGTAGCAAAGGCACGCTCAGTGACGACGAGGTCACAAAGCCGCTGCAGTGTCTGCCGGAGGCCGTGGATCTTAGCAAATATGCTCGCCAGAGGTCCTGCCAGGGGATCTACCAACGCCGGCAGATCCGTATGCTGTGGAGGACGCATGCTCGGACGAGGCTGTAGCCAAGGTGGATGCAAGCCGGGAGGGCGCGTCTAGCAAGAACGCCAACCATGACGTCCATCACCACAGTAGTAGCAGGCGAATGCGCAAAGCGCTTGCTCAGATGTCCGCGCACTCATCTCGTGCGTTGGACGATGGATAGGTACCGAGGCCACCTACTCCTGGTGGTAAACACCAAGCCACGGGAGAGAATGAGGCCAGTAGGTACTGTCACTCCTGGAGGTCACGGTGCCCAGGTCAGCAAACGTGACCAGACGGGAAGAGCTACACTACCACACCACGCCCGGAGACTACAGTCCGACTAACTGCGGCCACTAATGCTGCTGCCAATAATGGAGCAAAGACTGCTCCAAGACGAGAAGGGGTGGCAGCTGCAGGTGTGGCTTTTGCTCCAAGCGGTAGACGACCCAGCGCCCGGAGCTGGTAAGACTCGAATCCGCCGTCGATCCTACGGGGTGAAGTGCGCGCACCAATCCACGGGCCCTAGAAAGACGCCGGTCCACGACGCGTCTCGAAGCAAAGATCGCCGCCGACGACAGTCCGCTGTCGGCTGAGAAGGCAAAACAATAAGCTCTCGCGCAGCTGCCGCACTATGTAGTCGTCGACACGCCACTGCCTGATGTTGCTATTGCAGCTTTGAAAGCTGCTGCTACTGTGATGATGGTAGTTAGAAGATTATCCTTTTTTTCCTTTTGCCGTTTTTTTTTTCTTGCCCTCGGCCACCCCCTCTTTGATTTTTTTTCTTTCTTTTTTTTTTCGTTTCCCTCACCCGCCACCTTTTTGTTTTCTATCTCCCCCTCCTTTTTTCTTTCATCCCTCCTTTTTTTTCTTTCTGCTCACCCCGGGTTTGATCGTCACCTGGTTCTAGGTTGCCCCCTAAAAAGGGGGCAGGTCAGGAATTTTGGGGGGAATAAAAAAATTGAGGGAGTGATGTCAGGTCGCCCCACCCCCCCTCTTCGCTCCTCGCTCGCTCGCAAAAACGAACGAGCGAGCGAGGTGAACGAGCGAGCGAGTGAGTGAGGCAAGGGGGGTCGAGAGAGGGAGGGGGGTCTGCCCCTCCCTCCGTCCGTCGGCCGACGGACTCCATGCGCCCCTCCGAGGGGCCCCTCAGAGGGGCTCGACAGGGCCCTCTGAGGGCCCCCTCGAAAGGAGGGGAATGGGGGGCGNCGCCCCACCCCCCCTCTTCGCTCCTCGCTCGCTCGCAAAAACGAACGAGCGAGCGAGGTGAACGAGCGAGCGAGTGAGTGAGGCAAGGGGGGTCGAGAGAGGGAGGGGGGTCTGCCCCTCCCTCCGTCCGTCGGCCGACGGACTCCATGCGCCCCTCCGAGGGGCCCCTCAGAGGGGCTCGACGGGGCCCTCTGAGGGCCCCCTCGAAAGGAGGGGAATGGGGGGCGAAAAGGGACCAAAAGGCTCCCCCCCCCTCGGAGAGGCCCCCTGATGGGGGACGAGGGGGCCCCTCCGAGGGGGCGGGGGCCCTCACAGGAGGGCTGCGAGGCCCTCCAATAGCAGCAGCTATAGTGGCGGGCGCAGCTGCAGCGGCGGGCGTACCTGCTGCGGTTGCTATTGTTGCTGCTGCTTCCGCCCCTGTTGCTGCTGCTACTCTGCGCAACAGCAGGAGCTGCTGCTGCTCGATGCTGCCGCCGCTGCTGCTTCTGCTACTGCTACTGCTGCTAGACTGCGCAATAGCAACTGCTACTGGTTACTGTTGCCGCATCTGTCGCTTGCTGCTACTGCCGCTGCTACTTGCTACTGCACGCTGCTGCTGCTACCGCTGCCATTGCAGTGGCTGCTGCTGCTGCTATTGCTATGTGCTACTGCTAGTGACGTTGCTGCTGCACCGGCTGATGATCTGCTACAGCTACTCTTGATGCTGCTGCTGCGCCGCAATTGCACTGGCTGCTGCTGCTGCCGCCGCTGATGCAGTGGCTGCTACTGCTTTTGCTCTTGCCGCCGCGGTCGCTATTGCTGCTGTGTGCAGCTCACCGCCCCTGTGGCGTTCACATGCATTCGCTTCGCGCTCCCTCACGCTGCTGTCGGCGTGGCGCCACATGGCGCGTTCTCTTTGCCTTTCGCCCACTACTGCTGCTTCTGCTGCTCACACGCCCCCCTGTGCTCTGATACTGAATTGGAAATAAATTAGGGCATGCAGGCCCATGCAATACAAGCATGAGCTCTGTGTGTGAGTGCGATGCAAGACGGCAAGAATTCGGCTAAGTCTGGAACGTTGAATACAAAAAACAAGGAGAGAGTACAAATGAGCCCGTAGCGGGCTTAAGTAGGGGTCCCGGCAGCTAGCCGCACCGGGCCCCGTCACCCCCGCTGAGCCCAAACGAGTCAGCGGGGAGAACAAATTGCGTACACCACGATAACAATAACGATGGTCTCCTCCAGGCACCGGAACACCTCTCCGAGTGCCCGGGTCTCGACCACCGAGAACATAAGAACAGCCAGAAAATCTTAAAATCAACGTCCAGACATCACACACAGCTTTCCGAACATCGGAAGCGCTAGTACCTATTTCTCACTTCATGCATTCCTTTCACGATCTGACAGGGACGGCCAGCTTCCCACTGCAGGTGGGAATAGGTGAGTACGGGTGGATATGGGTGAAACCATAGACTTCACTTACGCACGTCCGTGACGTATTCACTTGCCTAGAGCTATGTAGGATATGGAGGACACAGAGTGTCCTGACTTTCTTGGGCGGATGAATTGGGTGAAATGTCATGCACCCATTCCTAACTGCGGCCAATTCCGTAGTTTGACTGAGAGCTCGCTTCGATCGGTGAAGTTGGTTGGACTACCTGTGCAGATCATGGCCGCTCTTTCGCCATGCTCTAGACAAGTGAAGTGGCATGGGGATGTCTCCCCATTCAATCGGGCCACAATGGAACGGATTTGACTGAGGATGCGTGGAAGCTTCCTACCGATACAACCGCTAACTAGGCGTCAATGCCAGGTCAGACAGTGACAACAGTCACAAGTCGTACACACAATGGCTAGGGTCTGGCTAGGAGACACAAGGCAAAGTGTCATAATGCTTCAATAGCATTTGCAGAGAGAAATGACAAATGACAGGTCCATGGCATAAGTACCTGCTGCGGCGCACAGCGGGTGTCGCACGCTGCAGCACACGATCTATTCTAAAACCGGCCCATAACAAATGTTTTGGCCGTAACTCAGCGTAGACATGTCAGAACGCTACGACTTCTGAGCCTAGAATGCAAAATCACAAGCCGGACGCTACGACTGGTCACATGCATGCATCCAGCATCAAACCGTGGACACATAATGCAAAACGTGCAAAGTGGACCCATGGCCAGTCCAGCATTTAACTCCTGCGTGCTGGAGAAAAACTGCAGGAGGTCCTCGGTCCTGCGTCCAGAGCTCTGGAACGGTCGTCGGTCAGCTCCAAGCTGGTAGTCCACCACCAGACGACGCACCGGTACCACCAGCATCTGCATCAGGGATCTGCACGAGTATGGACACGGCCGAGTGGTCACAATAAACTGTACAGGTTGAGAGGAACGTCACAAATCACAACACTCTCCCATGACCCGATTGTACGCATGTCCATACATGTGCGGCACTGATACGAGCACAACAACGAGTGCAAAAACAGTTGTGACACA
>SZWC01010019.1:75911-87586 GCA_023375785.1 Penium margaritaceum
TCTGGAACGGTCGTCGGTCAGCTCCAAGCTGGTAGTCCACCACCAGACGACGCACCGGTACCACCAGCATCTGCATCAGGGATCTGCACGAGTATGGACACGGCCGAGTGGTCACAATAAACTGTACAGGTTGAGAGGAACGTCACAAATCACAACACTCTCCCATGACCCGATTGTACGCATGTCCATACATGTGCGGCACTGATACGAGCACAACAACGAGTGCAAAAACAGTTGTGACACAGACACAGATACATACACACCCCACACTCAACCACTCTCAGGCAAGGGACGGAGCCGAACAGATGGAATGCCCACCAGAAACTTCCCGCGTGCTAGTATCTTTGTCAAGAAGTCAGCACACTGCATGTCAGTGCCAACTCAAATGACGAAGATCACGTGTCGCTCCACCAGATCATGCACAAAGTGATGCTCAACCGCAATGTGCTTCGTGCAAGCGTAAAGACACTAGAGTTCTCCGCAATGGTAAGAGCACTCTAGTTGTCACAACGAAGCACAATGGCAACTGCATACTAACCCAACTCAAGGAATAGGCACTGCAGCCATATTGCCTCAGCGACCCCTGCACCCAAAGCAACATACTCTGCCTCCAATGAGCTACGTGCAATGCAGTCCTGCTTCTCGCTGCACCAGAACACAACGGTACCACCGAGCAGGAACACGTAACCGGTGTGACTGTGTCCATCTAGGCTCTAGGCCCAGTCGTTGTCAATGTAGTCGTCAAGGACCACCGAACACTGCCAGCAAAAGCAGAGTCCGAGGTATGGTGTGGGGACCATGTACTGCACCACTCGCACAACAGCATGAAGGGCCCTCGTCCATGGAGCTTGCAAAAACTATGCAAGGATGTTGAAGGCAAAGGCGATGTCAGGGCGTGTGGTAGTGGCCAGCTACATTAGAGATCCGATGAGACGGAGGTACAAGGTCACATCCACTGTCTCCCCCATTTGTGTGGGATCGTCCACCTTCAGGGCATCCTGCCCGTTAGGTGTGAGAGGTGTGGAGGCCATGGGCATTGTGCCAAGGAGGTTGCTGAAGCACTCCCCCACAACACGTGCCTATTGAGCCTGATGCCGCAGTAGTGTCCGACGTCTGCGATCTCGCACGATCTCCATGCTAAGAAACAGCGCTACAGGACCAAGGTCCTTCATCCTATCCGCGGTCTGGAGGACCGCCTTGGCCTCCTTCACGGCCTCCATGGAAGGAGACGCGATCAGAAGGTCGTCGACATAGACTAGGATGGCGGTGAACCACACAGGCATCCTTTGGATAAAGAGAGAGGAATCTGCCTCACTCTGTACGTACCTCGCATGAGTCAGGGTGCCAGTGATCTCCTGGTTCCAACACCGAGGAGACTACTTGAGGGCGTACAAGGACTTGCGCAAGCACCAAACCTTGTCACCATCCTCAGAGCGAGGTGGCTGAGCCACGTAAATCTCCTCATCCATAGAGAAATGGAGGAACATGTTGTTCATGTCCATCTGGTGCAGTTCCCAGTCATGTTGAGCCACTACACCAAACAGAGCTCGAGCTGAGGTCATGCTGCCAACAGGGTCAAAGGTTTCACTGTAATTGATGCCCTCAATCTGAGAGTACCCCTTGACAACCAAGCAAACCTTGTGGCGTTCCACTGAGCCATCCCGGCTTCACTTTCTTGTGAAAGACCCACTTGACCTGAATAGCCTTCCTCCCAGGTGAAAGGTCAACTAGCTTGTAAATTGTGTGCTCTCGGATAGCACAAAGCTCATCCTCGTAGGCAGCACACCAAGCGTCAGCATCCTGTGATGTGAGAGCTTTCCTCAGTGTGCGAGGGTCACGTACCATAGAAGGGGAGCTCTGCGTGGCAAGAGCACATGCCTCAGTACTAGGTCTGATGACCACAAGGTCAGGTACGGCATCACAAGCGATATGAAAATCATGAGTGATAAGATCGTGCCCAACGGTGCACGCTACATATACCTCTGTGTGCTTAGTGCAGACACTTGGGCCTAGGGCCTTTGTGCCGGGATCGCCAATCGTGATGATGCAAGTGGAGCGCCTGGGTGCGGAACCTGACACTCGTTGGAATCCAAAGACGATAGCCAGGCTCACGTGAGTAACCAAGGCTCGAGGGGCGCACCTCAGGCTCAGAGAGAGATATGACCACAGCTGGTGAGGGCTGAGGCAAAGGAGCTGGTGATGTCGTGCGAGGACATGCATGTGTGGAGACATGTGACTGGGTGTGACAGTAGGAGCTGGTGAGGCAGGACCACGCACAGAGGCAGGACTACTGGCGAACATAGGTATAGGAGCATGGGCACCTGTGGGATGCGAAGGAAAAGGGGCAGAAGATGGCTGTGCTGGAGAGGTCTATGGGCCGACAGCAATGATCGTTGGGTCATCAAGAGCCGGAGACCGAGAAGTGGAGGGAGCTCAAACGGACACATCAGCCGGGCGAGAGGTACTCGTAGGCTCACACTCCCCCATCTGTCGAGAAACCTCACACGTGGGAACATGCGTGATGGACAACAATGTGATCGATATCAGATCACGGTAGGTGACACATTCAAAGAAGAGCGTGTCGCGTGAGTCAACGATGCGACAAGCAGGATCCCAAAAATTTCAGGCCTTCGACCGCTGAGAGATGCCTACAAAGGCACACAAGGAACCCCGCGATGAGACCTTGGACCCCTGCTGATCCTTGGTGTACCACACAGAAGCAAAGGACCCCCAGACGCGAGTGAGGCGCAGGTCAGCACGGTGGCCAAACCAGAGCTTGTACGTTGTGACGTGGTCCCGAAGGGGACTGTATGAGAGGCGGTTCCAGACCCAAGTCATGTAGGCAAAGCCTTCAAAGGCAAAGGACTCCGGGAGACCACACTCAGACCGCATTGTGCGATTTGCATCCTCCATGGTGCGGTTCTAGCGCTCAGATACATCGTTTTGCTAAGGAGTAGCAGGAGAGAAGACTTGGTGAAAAACACCGTGCTTGGCAAACAAACCGTCCATCTCACCAAGAAACTTGCCACCGCGATCCGAGCGGAAGGTGTGCAGCATGTGGCGGGACTGATGCTGAGCCATCACTAGCCAGAGACAAACCGCAAGAACGGCATCACTCTTCTGGCAAAGGGTGAATTCATCAGTCAGGGTCAGGACGTATCGACCTCGATCGGATAGAGACTCGACTGGGAGAGGACCAAGAAGGTCCGAATGGACTAACTCGAGAGGGCGAAGTGCGTGATAATGTGAGTCAGGGTAGGTGCAATGATGCATCTTACCCTGAGCGCAAAAGAGACAGTTGGTCGTGGGAGTTTTCTCGAAAGAAGCCGCGTCAAGACCGAGTGCGGGCTGTGTCCGAATGAGGTTCGACACAGTGCCGGAGGCCACAGGACAGGGACAACAATGAAGCAACCGCTGGTGCTCAGTAGACAGAATGCCAGTAACAAGAACGCGAGTAGGAGGGGAGGGGGAGCGAGGAGGAGGAAAAATCCGAGAGATGCAATAAAAGTCATCCACAACAGAGGCATGAAGGACAATGCTACGGGTGTCAATAGGAGTGACCGTCGCGGAGTCTACAGTATGCTCCAAAGAAATTCCCATCAGTGTGCAGGCATTTACATAAACCAAACTGAGCTCAAGATCAGGCATGAAAAGTACCTAAGAAAGATATAGGAGGGCAGATGGACCATGGAAGCACACAACCCCAACACCCTGGACCGGTAAGGACTGACCAGAGCCTGTGCGGACAGAACAAGCAGATGCAACCGGACTGAGAACAACAAAGTCACTACGCCGACAAGTCATTTGATAAGTGGCATCAGAGTCAATGATCCAAGTGCCACCGGGATCACGACTGGAGGACGTCACTGTACAACGGGCAATGGAACACTCGGCCTCAGACGAGCGCTGGGCAACAGGTATGGAGGAATGACGAAGGGCACAAAGGTAAGACTCCTCAATCCAATTGGTACTGTCAGGCCCATTGTCATCACATGCCAGCTGTGCCCTACCACACGAGTCATCACGAGCTATGAGGACAGACAAACAAACACTCCGTGGACCACCCAGCTATGACAACACACTTGCACCTCCCCAAAAGCGAAGTGCGAGAAGGTGACGGAGCTCAGCAATGGTGCGGTCATGTTGGTCCGGGTCGCCANTTACATAAACCAAACTGAGCTCAAGATCAGGCATGAAAAGTACCTAAGAAAGATATAGGAGGGCAGATGGACCATGGAAGCACACAACCCCAACACCCTGGACCGGTAAGGACTGACCAGAGCCTGTGCGGACAGAACAAGCAGATGCAACCGGACTGAGAACAACAAAGTCACTACGCCGACAAGTCATTTGATAAGTGGCATCAGAGTCAATGATCCAAGTGCCACCGGGATCACGACTGGAGGACGTCACTGTACAACGGGCAATGGAACACTCGGCCTCAGACGAGCGCTGGGCAACAGGTATGGAGGAATGACGAAGGGCACAAAGGTAAGACTCCTCAATCCAATTGGTACTGTCAGGCCCATTGTCATCACATACCATCTGTGCCCTACCACACGAGTCATCACGAGCTATGAGGACAGACAAACAAACACTCCGTGGACCACCCAGCTATGACAACACACTTGCACCTCCCCAAAAACGAAGTGCGAGAAGGTGACGGAGCTCAGCAATGGTGCGGTCATGTTGGTCCGGGTCGCCATTGCTCGTCGGTGATGAAGCAAGACCTGCTGTAGTCGTGGTCGCCGTGCGCCCAGAGGATGTGATGCTTGATGTAGACCGTAGTGCATGCGCAGCCTGAAGCCCGCGAGTGATGCGTGCCCAGTCGAGCGGCTGCTGGCACTCGGTGTAGCGATGAGCGCCTCCACAGTTGTAGCAGTGAACAGAGCGTCCACTGCTACCACCCGATGATTGTTGCTGCTATGACTGCTGCTGGTCCAAATCGTGCCTCCGTCTCCCCTTCTTCCCTTGTGTTGCTTCTGCCATACCCTGTGTCTGAGTCGAGGTAATCGAAGTGGAAGGGGAAGAGGAGGACGTGCCAGAGGATGGAGGAGTAGACTGCAGGAGGAGCATTGGTGGTGACGCGATGACTGCTGCAGCAAGGGGACTCTCTTGATGAGCCACGGCTGCCTCACGGGCGGAAGTCACCTGAAGGAAAAGCTGATGCGCCCAGGGAAGAAGCTGTAGGGAGGTGGAGAAGGGCTCGAGCACAGCGTCACTATACCTCGTGAAGATGTCTGCGTGCTCAAGGAAAACTCCGAGCATGATCGTGCGGAGTGTCCATAGCTATGTACATCCTGAGGTCCCAAGGCGCGTGTAGATGCGCATGGCGTGTCGCCTATAGTCGGCTGCAGACTCGGTAGGTCCTGACAAAGGGAGTGGAAAGCACGAATGTGGGTGGCGCGGGTGGTGTGCGTCTCTACAGCAAGCAAGGATAATGCCAGGTCCCAGCCTCCATGTGGATCAGCACCTGTGCCTATGTCGGCCTCTCCAAGGTCTTGCGCGGCATGGCGTAAAGGATTCCGCGCATTGCCCTTGCCACTGTCGGCACCTGTACCCGATCCGTAGTCTGATACGAACTGTGGTAGTAGGGTCACACTCCCTCTAATGTGGCCAAAACCTGGAAAAGGATCTCCCAGCAGTTGAAGCCATCCTTGCTGACATACCGAGGGGGCGGTGTTTCGAAATCCTTGGGTTGCCGCTCCATAGGGAGAGCAACCGTAGAGGGATGGGGAAGACACCGGGAAGACACCGGGAAGATGAAAGTCACTGGGTTGGAGATCGGGTGAGGATCAAATCTCTGAAAGAAAGGAACGAGTCATGTCTGGGGGCCGAGAGCTCGTCTCGAGCTGACAGAGACGCTCCTGAAGCACACGAATCTCACTCTCATGAGATTCGCCCTCCATGCCTGGCATGTCGGGGTCCTCATCCCAAGGATCAAGAGATGGCGGATCGCGTCCTGCTCCTGTCACCGGTGTTGGTGCTGACTGCTATGCGAAGGGTGCGACACTGACCGCTCCCACGGAGGTCTGCCGTGGGGCCGTCGACTGACAACGAAGAAGCTCAGTGAGCGTACGGATGGCGTCATTCTGCTATTGCTACAGACGATGCATCTCGTCTTGCTGGCTCCGCAGGTCTTCAATAGCCCACGAGCGTTGGCTCATGACACCTGAGGAGGAAGAAGAGGGATCTAGTGATATTTTGCCCTTATCACTAGTCAAAGCCATGTCAGCGCTCAGTATGGGTTGGGATGGAAAACTAGTCGGACTGTAGAATCATCAGCCGTTCTCAAGGAGTTGAAATGCGGGCAACTTTTGACTTTTCCAATCAAAAACATGACTAAGGCAAGTGGTGACATTAGCAAGGTTTGCTGACATGAGCACGAATCTGATGACGTCAGTAAAAATGCTGACGTCGGGACAGCCCTTCCTTTTTTTTTACGACCCTCTCGGTTGTTGCCTTGCTGCGCGAACGGGCGGCTGTTCTGCAGCCGCCGCGCAGAAGCTGCGCGAAAGCTCCGTAGCAGCTTCTGCTCAGCTGCTATTGCTGCTGCTGTGTCGGCACCTACAGCAGTAGCCGTGCGGCTGCATGCACAGCTGTGGCAGCAGCTGCGTGCTACTGCTGCTGTTGCACCGCGATGCGGTTGCCATACGCTACTGCCGCCGTGCGGTGCTGCCATCGCACGCCGCTGCTGCACTGCTGGTGCGCTGTTGCTCTGCTACATTGTTTGCGCTGCACGATGCTGGTGCCCGCCGCTACTGCTACCACTGTTGCGCAGCGCTACTGCGCACTAATGCTGCTTCGCGCTGGTGCTGTCACGTGCTGCTACTGCTGGTGCCTGCTGCCACTTGCTACGGCAGCACCCTGCTGGTGCCGCTGCTAGTGCCAATGTCGGCAGCTACTAGCGGTTGCTGCCTGCTGCAGCTATCGCCTGCTGCTGCTAGCAGTTGCTGTTGATGCAGTCTCACATGCTGATGGTGGGTGACGACGACAACAGTCAGCTGTCGTCAACAAGTCCTTGTGGATCTCCTATAGCGGTGACTCTCACTGCTGCTGCTCTGTTGCGTCTCTACTTTGCAGCTCGACGAGAAGTGTCTCACCGTTCTGATACCATGAGAAGATGTGTAGAAGCTTCCTAGCGACACAGCCGCTAACTAGGCATCAGTGCCAGGTCAGACAATGACAAAAGTCACAAGTCGTACACACAACGGCAAGGGTCTGGCTAGGAGACACAAGGCAAAGTGTCATAATGCTTCAATAGAATTTGCAGATAGAAATGACAAATGATAGGTCCATGGCATAAGTACCTGCCGCGGCGCACAGCGGGTGTTGCACGCGGCAGCACACGATCTGTCTTAAAGCCGGCCCAAAACAATTATTTTGACCGTAACTCAGCGCAGACATGTCAGAACGCTACGCCGTCTGAACCTAGACGTGCATAATCACAAGCCGGACGCTACAACTGGTCACATGCATGCATCTGGCATCAAACAGTGGACACACAATGCAAAAAAATGCAAATCAGGCACGGCCAGTCCACTGATAAACTCCTGAGTGCTATAGAAAAGCTGCAGGAGGTACTGGGTCTTGCATCCAGAGCTCTGGAACGGTTTTCGGTCAGCTCCAAGCTGGTAGTCCACCACCAGACAAAGCACCGGTACCACCAGGGTCCGCATCAAGGAGTTGCACGAGTATGGACATGGCCGAGTGGTCACAGTAAAATGTACAAGTCGACAGGAACGACACAAATCACAACACCGACGACACATAGGAGCCTGTCCACCAAGCACATGTTGGGATGTGTGCATGTCTCATGTACACAAAGCTTTGACATTGGCAACCGGCAGGATTTTGGAGAAAATGCTGGCAGAAATTGTTGCAAATTGATGTTTCGACCATCCAAACCAACCAAGCAGTCACGAGATGGGAAATTCAACCCAACCCTCCATTTCAACCGCAACCAACCTCACCATAAGTCCATGCGAGGTCGGCCATTGATTTGCTTGCTTGAGTTCGAGCAAGAAGATGTGGACGTCCAAACACACTCGCAATTTTGACACACGAAGACATGAAACGGCCCAGTCACTTGGAATTTTGGTGATCCTAAAGTGTCTGAGGGTACTTCTACAGCGGTACAAAACTCGGTCCTGGTTGTTGGTTATGGCTGTTACACACGCAAGTGCCATCTTGTCTCTATGCACACACACACACACACACACACACACACACACACACACACACACACACATCATCACTGCAGGTGACTAGTCTGGATTGAGGCTCTCTGGTGCAAGACTGTGACGCAGCATGGGGCGCACAGTGGTGGTGACACTATCAAGCTACCAAGTGGTGACCACAACACCAACACCGACCTTACAGCGAGCCTTAGATTAGTGGTGACTCCACATGCCAAAACGGGGGATACATTTGTAGGAGGGCATGCTTGTGGTGTGGTTGGATTCTTATACAGTTGCACGCTTTCAGCATAGTGAACCGGGTCGCTGATCCCTCAGGACCACACGTCCGGTTTACACCGGCGTGTGAGAAACCGCCTGGAGCTTGCTCGCTCCAGGGTCGCGTTCCATCCCCGGGTGGCGTCCGGACCCCACGTCGAGTGACTCGCGTGGGTGGCCCGGTCAACTGGCACTCATCACTTTGCTCACTTGTTACTCGCTCACTTGTCACATTTTTCACTCTAACTCTACGTGAGCTTGCCCCCGATCCATGGTGTCACCCCATCGCTTGCTTACTTGATTACTTGCTTGCTTGCTTAGCAACCAAAGCTACCTACTGGTATTGGAGCAGGAGGACTTCTTCCTCCTCGCGACAGTCCTGAGACCTCTTTTGGCCACTTTTACGTGGCGGGTGATCCCGCGCAAGCAACACACTCGCGACTGTAGCGGGTGGAGGCTACAGCAGCAGCCACTACCCCTTGCAGCTGCACATATTGTACCCGTGGTTCATGTTGTGCTCTACTCTCGTGCACAGGACACGCACGTCTCCGCAGTCGTCCCCTCGCACTCCGCCGAGCTTCGGCCTTTGCATGCACATCAGTGCTGCCACGTGGTGGCATCGACTTCCGCTCTCGTCTGTCAGCAGTCGTGCATACACACTCTTTGCAGTAGCACATGCAGAACCCGTACTCTACGTGGTGCGTTCGTCTCGTGCACCACTGCTTCTATGGCATCGGTTCCCCTCCGCCACCGTACATCTTCCTCTGCCGTGCTCCAATTTCTGCACGCACGTCGGCCACCTGGTAGCACCGACCGCCACTCCTGCCTCTCATCAGTCACGCGTGCGCATTCCTTGTAGCACCACATGTCGCTCTCGCACTCTGCGTGGTGCACTGGTCTTGTGCATGGGGCTTGCCTCGTGCACCACTGTGACTATGGCTAGGGTCTCTCCGCCTCCGTCCTCCTACTTCGCCGGCCGTGCCTTGACCTTAGCACACATTATTCACGGTGTGGCAATGGCAGCTGCCGTTGGCTCACTTGCCAAGCGTGAAAACCAACCTGTGGTAACGACGTGTCTTTGTAACCGCCGCACCCATCGGAGCTTCAACCACCGGACCCGTGGTGCCTTGATCCCGTGCACGGACCTTGCTGCAGCCAACTCATCTACTGCAGCAACATCAACCGTAGCAGCTGAAGCTCGTCCCCGTACACCTCTCAGCACTTCAGGCAGCCCTCCGGGCAACCAAGAACTCAGCGCACTGGCGTTTCCACCTGAAACCGAGCCAATCCCCACATTGCCCACGGTCACGTGTGAGCGTGCCTGCATCGACGAAGAGCTCGCACACTATGAGGAACGGGTGGAGAGGGAGGTGTGGTCAATGATTCGCCGTAGTAGCCCAGGGTACCTCCTCGTGAGGACTACGACCCGCCGACTACTACGAGTGGGAAGACGCCAGGATCTACGATGCGCACTGTCAGTCAGCTGCCAACGACTCCCCGACAGCGCAGAACAAACCAGCTACGGCGCCACCACGTGATCATCGACCTCTTCCATTACCGATACGCCCACCCGTTGCACATAGAACACGCCAGCAACGTCACCATGCTGCACCTCATGGCGTAGCACCATCCTTTACGTCAGCAACATCTGGGGCGCCTGCTTCATACCGTGCCGCATCCCGAGCTGCATCATCTACAGAGTCGGCTTCTTCTCCATCTCCTTTTTCTGACTGCCCTGCAGGCTGCACTCATGTCTAGTACTACTATTGCTTCCACTTTTGCAGCCATCCCACGTTCTGCTCGTGCACCAGAAAGCACTGCCGCTGGCAGAGCCATTGAGACCTACACTATAGCTGCAGTTGATCAAGTGCCTATGGTGGCTGCTGCCATCAACGTAGTGACCCAGATTGCTGCCGCAGCAGACGCAGTCGCATCACCAGCAGTTGTAGCGGCTACGGTGCTCTCCAGTGAAGTTACCTCCATTCACATCTCCACTACACAGGCGTCATCCTTGCCCTCCTCTTCATCTTCAGCGACTCGTCACATTCAGCCGTTGGTCTCGACCGCTGCAGCCATCTCCACTCTGTCAGCCGCAGCATTGACAGGAGTAGCCTGTCTCATCGTCTCCACATCAGCTACTGTTGCAGTTGTCACTTCCTCAGCTGCAGCTGCTCTCCCGCCGTTGTTCTCACTGCGTCATCGTGCTTGGTGAGCTTGGTCTCTCTCTCTCTTCCTGCCATTTCTGTTTTGGCATCTTTGTGCATCCAGGTTGTTGCCTTGCAGCGGACTCCCAACGCACTCATCACACATTTCCCACGCTCACTGGGGCAAGGGAAACTCTGCCAAATTCTTCTCGGCAGAGTCAAGTCACTGGCAACATGCCAGTTGACGATGACCAATACACGGCCTTGGAGGTTGAGCTGCAGTGTGTGCGCATTTCCCTGCAGGTTGTCCTCACTGCTTAGCGCGCTGCTGATGACAAGCTGTAGGCTGAGCAAGCTGACCAAGAGACCTTCGCAGATCACATTGCTGAATTGGTCATTAACCGCCTCCAGCCCACATTGCGCAGCACTTCATCTACTAGCATTGTTGCTGCATTCTCCACCTCACTCGCTTCCGCATCTGCCACCACTAGCTCATCTACCTCTGACCCTCTTGCAGTTGCCGCCGCCGATGCCGCAGCCGCAGCCAAAGCACTTGCCCCATCAGTGCAGCGCAAACCTGATTTTGAATCTGATCCACCTCACTAGTCCACTGACCTCACCTTCCATTCTTGGGAGAATTGTTTCAGTACCTGGGCGCAGGGGAAGCAGCTCTAGGAATGCTACCATGAGCCTAACCCCTCTGCTACCCCACCGTTTGTGCCTGTTGAATCTGAGTCTGCCCGTGCTGTCCGTGCTCTCATTTGTGCCGGACCCGACGATCTCACTGATGAAATCGGGTCATACAATGCCAACACTACACGCCGCACCACTGCTGACCCGGTTGGTGCTTACACATTGATCGAGTGGTGCACGACAGTGACTGGACATGCAACTCAAAGCGTTCTCACTGTCCAGTTCAACACGCTCTCCATGCGTGCTGACAAGACTGCCAACGCATATTGGGCTCGCAGTCTGCGACTGCTACGCGACCTAGGCAAGGAATGCATGAAGCGCTGCCCCTGGTCAGCTCCCTGCTGTTCTTTCCATCGTCAACGGCCTCATCCCGGAACTCACT
>SZWC01010020.1:72705-92057 GCA_023375785.1 Penium margaritaceum
TCCCCCCCCCCCCCCCCCCCCCCCCCCCCCCCGCACGGCCGCAAAAGTTGTACATGGGGAGTGTATCAGAAGGTACATTCAAGTCTGCATGCATATTCTACTCAACTAAGCACTTGTGCCTTTTCAAACTTTAAAGATCGGGTACATTTCTTCATTGCACTTGTGTAAACATTTCTTGGATTTTTCCTACAAGTTTACATTGCCGCATGCACTCACCCGATACACAGTACTACTAAGGAGGGGGAATCCGATGTTCAAGTAGAAGCAAGCCCCCCCCCCCCAACACCTCTGAAGCACATGCGACGAGTGTTGGTAGATGTGCACACCAAGTATAGCGAGAGATAACAAGATGTGCACTAGTGAGGAGGTTGATCTGAAACATCTCCACTATAGAATGATCGCGGTTAGTTGCTTGCGCCTATCTGTTGCATTCTTTACGACTGTAAGAAACTTGTTTCGCTGCCATCCTCACTTCAGGATTTTTCTCCGTGACTTCAGTGGGAAAAATGCACTCGCGCCCGTGAAAATGTTTCCTTTGCCGGTGATTGAGCGCGCACGGCACATGTTCCTTGGGCCTTGGCGACACGGGACCTGCGTGATGAAATTGAGGATGTGATTGAGGTTTGGGGGGGACACTTGGCATCAAGCAGCATTCACTACTTCATATCTTGACCATTGCACTTGTGGTATGCATCATGTGCCATCCGCATTCCGCTTGAGTGGCAGCTTCATACCATGAGCGCCGCTTGAGTTGCTGTTGATGCATACACACAAAAAAACCACCGGTATCCAAAATTCAACAAGCATGATTGAGCACATCTTACCTGAAAAGGTCAGACCATTCAAGGAAAAAACTGACACATAATGTTTCTTTTGAATTATGTCTTACTCTATATAAGTTAAAAATGTATATTGTGCCAGAAATTCTATCTGTGTAGTTGTTTTCCCTCTGCACATGCATTCAATCATACTCTTCCTTATGCATTACCCATAAACACTTCCACTTCACCCACCTACAACCTACGCACATTCAGACTTACACAAAAAAAATGTTTTCAACTAAAACAGATGAGATAGAATCAGGTTTTGTTCAAACCCACCACGTGATTCCACATAAATTGTTTGTTTTGGAAAATGGTATCGTGATACAAAACATGAAGCACATTTTAGTTCATCATTTATGCCTTCACACAAGAGTGCACACGTTCAAGACAATCACACAACTAACTGTTTGCTTTTTCATTCACTTCCCATATACACTTTCACTCCACCCTCCTTCCTAGCTCCCACACTCTGATTGTTTGGGTGACAAATGTTTGTGCACAGTATACACATGAAAATGTAGGTAACCCTTTCAAGTGTACATGTACACATTCAGAACCCACATATGCTTTCAACCCCTCCTTGACTGTGATCTAGCCTCACAAATAGGATATCATACACTAAATCAAATTGTAAATCATACCACACATCAATTTTTTTACACCTTGTCATACAATCTATATATACAATTACACCAAAAACTCCCTCCCTACCTTCCACATTCTTCTTGTACAATTATGTATAGTTCTTTGTGTAGTCAACACATCGCAAAATACACATCCTTATTCACTACCCACGTACAATTTGAGCCCCTTGCCTCTAAGCTTCCTTTAGTAATGCTTGAAATGTGCTATTTACTTGTGAATGGCTTTACCCACTCAATCACGCATGTATTGACACACCTCCACATTTACTCCCCATAACAACTTGCACGTAGTATCCTCCTCCACCTCCCTCCTATCCATGTCGAGCTTGATCTACAAAGATTTTATCACGAGTGCACATGAATAACCATGAATCCCTTAGTCATTCACACACCTCCTTATGCTCCACCCACGCATAATTTCACCAACTAGTGTACACCTTAACCCACATCACACTCCTTTCTTTTGAACACTTCTACCTACACATCAAATACGCTTTCCACCCCGATTCCCCCTTCCCCCTCCCTCTCCCAAACACCACCTCCATGTTAATTTCATCACTCAGACCAATATACAAAGGTAAAAACTTCTACACACAACCCATACACCCAACCATACACGTCCAATAAAAATCCTCGCATACACTTTTTACCCCCACAACCCCCCTCTCCCACCTCACCCAACGACCACCAACCAACCTAAAAAAAAACATAAACCAACATTCACAAGTAAACATTTCTACATACATACCACAAATAGCATCATAGACCTCCACTTAATTTCTCCACATACACTATCCACCCTTTCACCTTTCACATTCCACCCCTCCATCACTGACCACATCACACAAAACAATACACACAAGTGTACATCCTTACACACAACCCACACACACCCGGCCATAAACCTCCACTTACACTTCCCTCATACACTTTACAACCCCACCCTATCTCCTCGCCCTCTTCCCCCCACACAACCTGGACCAACCTTCCTCAAACATTTCACTCAAATCAATGTACACAAGTGGAAATCCCTACACACAGCCCATACAACCGGCCATACATCTCCACTTGCACTTCCTACATTCACTTTCCTCCCTTTCCCCATATGTGTAACCACCAACCCAAAAATCCTTGAAACCCAACATGCACAAGTGTATATTTGTATACACAACCCACACATTTTGAACACATCTTCAATCACACTCCACACGTACACTTCCCACCTCCACCCCTCCTTCATTCCTCCCCCAACCAACTACCACAAAACAATGTTAAAACCAAGACTCAAACCAGTGTACACAATTACAAGTTTATGTGCACAACCCATTCACCTAACCATGCACCTCCACTTACAATCAATTCGTACACTTTCTACCTCCACAATCTCCCTCTCACACCCCACATTACGACCATAAACCCACCACAAACACATCAATCATACCAACATAAAGAAGTAAAAACATTTATGCTCAACCCACACACCTAGCCATAAACTTCCACTTACACTCCACACATACACTTTCCACCCCTTTCCCCTCCACCCAACCACCGCTGATACATAACTCAGCTCCAAAAATGAGTTGAGCACAAGTGGATACTGCTACACACAACCTATACATCCAACCAAACACCTCCAATTGCAATCCCCACATACACTTTATGTTCCCCCTTCATCCAATCTACCCAACCACCTCTGATCAAATCACTAAACCCAATGTAATTGGGTGTACCTTGCATGGAAGCTTCTTGGTGTGAGAGAACATTATACACACTTCACCTAGTGCATGAAAGTTCTTTGATTAAATCTAACTCAAGGTATGCACATGCCATTGTGAGGGGAGAGATATCCTCCTCCTCAATTGCATAAACGTTAAATTGACTTAAAGGAGTGGAGGGTCGGTCTCTCTCCTTCCCTCCCCAATCTTGAAGAGTGTCAAAGATATCGAACTAAAATGGAATCATCATTTCATGGGGACCCAAGGGGAAAACATTTTAAATTAAAAACTTTGTTAGCAAGTGAAAAAGTCGTTTTCCATTGGATGTACTTAAAAATGTATCAATGGTGTGCACTTTTAAGAATGTATCTCTACAATGTTTTCCATAACATAGGAAAAAACTCATTTTAGTTGGTAGTGGGGAGAAATAATACTTTGATCAGATTCCATTGCATACATACCTAAAATGGAGGTAAAATGGAACTTTAAAAATTCCAACTCTCCACTTGATTGTGGATGAAGAGATTGGAATGTGTGACTTAACAAAGGTTTTGTAATGCTCTAATTAAATAGCATGAAGCTTTACATCTAGTTGATGGACGTATTATGACCTTTTATCTATCACTATCAAGCTTTAGAACTGAATGAAATAACCCTGACAACAAAAGATGAATTGAGCATTCTTGTTTGTTATTAGATGCACAACCTAATACAGATGAGTAATGCAATTAGAAATGGAAATATAATCAACAACCTCCTCTACCACCCCCGTTTTGAGGAAATGTGCATGAAGACACTCTCTCAGACTGAAAAGTACACGTTTTACTTTGAAAATGATGAAACAATGAATATGAACAATGAATGGAAACAACGAATTTTTAAAACTATTCGAATGAGGTGTTTGGTGGCTTTACCTTGCCATTCCTCAAGCCCTTCTCATGTAAGCCATTATTGAATCTCATGGGTTGTCCAAGTCTGAGATCATTTCATCATACCATGTCTAATATCTCAATCTATACATTAATTAGTTCTTCTAGGTATATTACTAAGTTGCATTTGGAATAAGAAGATGAAGAAATAATATTCCCACCCGATTTAAAAATCAATGATCCTCCAGCCACAAATCACAAGGTGGAAAAAATACCCGTGTGTTCCAAAGAACTAAATCATCCTTCAATAACATTGTAAAAACACCAAAAAGTCAAGAAAAAGGCATGCTGCTGTTTCGAGCAGCATACAAATGGTATGCTAGTTGCATTTGTCGTTTGTATAAGCAAATAGAATCCATGATCCAAGGTTTTTGCTTCTTCAAACGTGGTTAATTGGGAATATACTGGTTTTTTATCCTCACATGGGTGTTTTGACATGCTTTATCTTGGAACTTATATACATACATGTATATACATGTGTATATATATATATAGAGAGAGAGAGAGAGAGAGAGAGAGAGAGAGAGAGAATGGGAGTTGTAAAGCTTAAGATCTTGAATTTATTCTATTACATGGCTATGAATTCTTTTGCCTTTTCATCCCACAACCCTCCTCCCCGAAACACAGTATCCAGCTCATCTTTAGCTCAACATCGACATAACATTAATCGCATGAAAGTCTTTTTCTGGCCTTTTCTCCTACAAAAACTCCATCTTTACACATTTTTCTACTTCTCTTATCATCTAAAATCTTGTCAAAATCATTTTTTCGACAAAAAATGTGAAAAAATAGAAAATTGTCCTTGAAAATGTAGGCTTAAACAGCTAAAAAGGAGCCATGGTCATTAATTTCAATCCCTTTGTCCAAGAAAGTAGTTTAACCATGATGTTCAAAGGTTCTTTTTAGATGGAAGATAATGCGAAGAAAACAAGAATCTACTGGAATGTGCTAGAATTGAGTTTATGTAGGTTGATATGAACATAGTGATACGTGAATAAAAGAGTTTTTTGACACCTTGAGCTACCGTTGTTTTGTAGATACCAAAATTTGGGTCTGAATGTCATTACCTATGTAACCCTCGCATACGAAATCCTTTTGAAGAACAAAAAATCCTCGTTTGTACGAAGGAGCAACCATGCACCCACCCTTTTGTCCACATATGGTATGTAGTTTACATGTTTATGGCATAAAAATAAGACTCAATTTTTGAATTTCTCCAATTTATGACTTGAAACTCCAATCTCTTGAACTATTTACACTAAGTGTCACTTTTTTTCTCCTTATTGTGTGTAGAGCTTATGGATCAATTGCATGCCAGGATTGAGGGGTGTTGGATCAAATGGCGCAGGAGGGCATTTGGAGATATGGTGCTTCAAGGTGTAAAAGTTAGCCTTAGACCTAGTTGCATGAGGAAAAAGCTGTTTGAGGTAATGAGGTGAACTTTCATTTTGTGCCTCATGTGCTTTTAGTGGGTTCCTCCTTGGTCATACCAGAACGTAGGTCATGAGGCCATGGAGCTATGTTGAGCCATGAAATTGTACCATTGGAACCTCCTTCCCCAGTTACAAGACAGGAGCCTAAAACTACCAATCCTCCCTTTTACGGGGTTTGTGCGGGGTTAGACAAACGTGAATGAAGACCAAATGACGAGGAATTCCGCGCAGGGTAGTCCTCTTGAGTATGCAGTAATGCACCCTTGTCTTGATGGTGTTGAAGAGGCTTATTTTCTATTTTGCCAAACCCGTGAAAAAACAGTGTTTCCCCTGTCGGTTCTCATTTTGCAGCAGCAGAGGAAAAAACAAACCCTGAAGTTTGAGAAAGCGTGGCGATGAGAAGTCGGCATTGCCCGAGGGTATCGAGCATAAGAGGCGGACGTGGAAGCGGGAGCTCGCATGGTTGGAGGAAAACTGCCGATCGGAACCGCCCTCATTCCAGCAGCGCAAGATCGATCTGGGTGGGAACCGCAGCTTCGCCGCTTCGGCCAGAGGCAGCTGCGGGGTGCGCCGTGTAGACGGCGGCGGAAGCGATGCCCCTCGAGCCACCGTTGAAACCATTTTCACTGTTGCATGCGAAATAAAAAACGTCCAGAAACCAGTCCAAAGCCCTCTAGAAACCGTAAGCAAAATCGGTCTAGTAAGGAAAAACAATTCGCGCAAAGCCAAATCAAGCTAAGTGATACGAGCGTTGTGGTAGCGAAAACGTGCATGGTCCGGGCAAAGACCGCGGCTTGGTAGAGATGAATAAAGCCATCACTGATCCTCCTGCTGTGCTAGCGTCCTTTCGAGAGGCTTCGTACCAAACGTTTGCGCCAAGGTGTTTACATACAAACCTACCAAACGAAAGCCCTGTCAAGTGAAAAGCTGAAATCCGCCTTCATAGCGAGTATATGTACTGTCTCCCACTTCACTATCCTTCACCAGAAACTGGTAGCCCTTTCTTGAGACCAAAAACTCATAGGAGGATTCATGGCGAGACCGCCTAGACTTGGTAGAGGCGGGAGAAAATGTTACATATCAAATGTACACAAGTCCCCAACCTTTTCAAGGGGGCATTTCTGTTGTAACACAAACAGCCCATTGCAACGCGAGAGCGTGATCTTCACTCCGATGGTCAAGGGCAAGTCCGCCAAGTGACCTCACCTCCAACGAATCTTCCCGAACCTTCAAACAACTTCGGCCACTCGCAAATCTACGACAAAAGTATGACGACCTTTTTCTCGACTTCTTCACACATTGAAACAAATCTGAATTCACAAATACGAAACTCAAATCATCACTTTCAATTCCCGAAGACCTCCGATTTCTCAACGGACCTTGTCGAATCCAACCACTCACTACACAACACCACACACGTCGCAAGACAATCGACCCAACGACCTCGACTATGTCTCATACGAAACCTTATACTTCTATGCATATGTTCAATCATTTCGACACTTATCATCAAAGTACATATACCACTAATAATAAAACACTCAACTGTCCCAAATTCTTAGTCGTGTTTGGCCTCACAACTTTTGCTTGTTCACCATCCACGCTCTATTTGGCATAACAAAAGCTAAAAATAATGGGAAATAGGTTCTTGGTTGTTGATGTTTGTGGGGTGTAGCAAAGGCTAGATTTGTTGCTGCTCAAACCGTTGTGCTTGGACAGCAACTATAAATAGAGTGAATAGTTGGAACTGAGAGAATTCTGGGACTCAATGACTGTAGTTGATCACAAATGTATTACAAGAAACAGAACAAAAAACACAGCTCAACTATAGACTTAGTTTGAACTCTCACACCTAGACACAACTCCTGGCCCACAGGTGAGCAACGTCTAACAAGACAACTCAGCAAAGTAGCTTGGGTCTTCGACGTAGACTGGCCACATCGTCTAGGTGGTTTGGCCTTCAGATACTCAGGGGCGTCCTCCTTCCCAGGCAAGCTCAATGGTGCTAGGCTTACTAGGGTCTTGAGACAAGTGTCTATAGAGTCTTGGCCTCGGGTGATGTCGGCAACAGGTCTAGGCTGCTATGGTAGACTATAAGTGGAAAGCTTCGTGATGATTGAGTATTTGAATGAATACTACCAAACATGCCACCTTTTATAGCAGGCTCCAAGCAAGTTGACAGCTTTCCAAGCTGATTGAAGCTTCCGGTTGTATTTGAGAAGATTCCAAGCTTGGGAATCTTCATGTCTACAATAGCCCCTCGAGTACCTCTTGTAGCCGAGTCGTGCATCGCACTGCTCGTGCAAAATTGTCTCCGCTTCTGGCTTTACATGTGGCTGATGAATCATGCATGTATGGTATGATGTCCTGCTATGTCGTACATGCATGCGTTGAATAAAAGCGGTCCCCACTCTTGGCCTCACATGCTGTTGTTGAGTCATGCGGATGCAACAGGCTATGCCGGGCAGTCCACACTACCCAATAAGGTGTAGCCCCACCCTGACTAGACCTAGCCTAGAACGCAACTATGCGTAGTCGCACTACACATTTGTTGACTAGTCTGGTTGAGCAAGCATGCACAGCCATGCTATGCATGCAACACAAAGTGTTTTATAGCTCTAAGATCCATTCCTCCCATGGACCTAGATTCCATAATTGAATACGACCTGTACAAGCAAAGAAAAAAAATTGGCGTTGAACTCGGGAAATAATTAGAGAAAAATTTCTAACTCCTTGGAGACTCCTCCATTTCCAAAACCGACTACGCCAGCTTGACCACAAAAATGGGCGTAGTAATCGTCACCTCTAACACTCCCCCTAGATTGGTACGCCGGAGAGTTTTACTAATTTTCAATAAAGAAATTGGTGACTGAAGGTGTCTTTGAGAGGGTTATAAGAAATTTCTGCTACTTCCATGATGTCAAAAGATTTTAAAAGAGGGTTTTCCTTGCTATAGGGCTCAAGCCCATCCTTGACTACAATGACCAGGACTCCTTGCAGGTATTTTTCAGGTTCGAGGGGGTTGCTACTGGGCTTTCCTTGCTGTGTTTACAATAAAAAATGTTTGGTTGCCTCTCATGTTGACATCGATGAATTTGAGTGACTTCTGCTTCAACAAAATGCGTAGGGGCATTTTCAATGCATGCTACTACATGGAGGGACGCTCCCTTTGACTCGCCCTTCACTTGGAAGCTTCTCTGCTGGATTCTGTTGCGTTGAGAAGTCATGGAGAGGGAAGAGAAAAACGTTCTCCTCCCCCCCTAACATCCAGCTGCTGTTGCGTAGGTTTAAATGGAAGTTCTAGAGTTGCTGACACCATTTTTGCCCTTCCTTGTGCAAGTTTGATGCTACAACGTTTCATCCATGATCTACATGATTCTGACTCCTATAGTAATACTTGGGGTCGTGTGTCTCATTCGTCGAACGCTTGAAGTTGTCACTACTGCCGTTAAGCTGCTTGCTGAGTGAGTTGCGTCCCCCTCCTCTTAGCGTCCGTCTTTTTCCTACTAGCGACTTCATCGTTTTCCTCGTTGCCTCGCCAGGTTTTGTACCATAGTGAGGGGAGGTGTTCGCGCACTCGCTTAGGAGGCGCGAGCTTGCTTGCCCCCTTATGGCCAACTTGCTCGCCACTTTGCAAGCAAGTGAGTTTAATCGCTCGCTCGCTGCCGCGAAAGTAGGCAGCTTTGCTGCCGATCCTCCCAACGCAGCAGACCTGCCGCTTTCTGTGACCCCTATCCCTGTTGCAACTCCAACCACCTCTACTTTTGCCACATCAACTCCGCCGGGAAGCCCTTCTTTGCTCGCCTACATCGCTCGCTGCTCCACTTGCACCCTGTTCTTAGAAATACACCTCTCGGGACGCATTCTTTTCACTGATTTCACTATTTATACTGTCAAAGTTTTACGTTTCTTTCAGGATTGAAATGGGTCCTTGGAATAATTGTTTTCCAAAAAACGTTAGAGACTGAAGTAGGTCTCCTGAGGAAGTAAAGGTCTGAAGTCGATGTTTAAAGCTATTGATTTTCTGAGAGCAAAAAAGATCTTTTATACCAGGCTGCTGAGGGGAGACAAGTGTAAATTTTTTACCTGTCACGTTGACACTGAGCATGACTCAATATGTTGACGATGAAAGAGCTCAAACTACTGCTTTGCAATTTGCCGCTACAGGTGAATTTTCTTCACGGCCCGAGATCTCCACTGAGTGCTCCACAAAATCTGTTTCATGCACCATCATGCACGAACCTCATTTCTTCTTTGTGCAAAGATCGTCGATTGCATTGGCATGGGCGTTCCATTGCCACACATATCCCAGGTCGCCCTTTTGTAGGGGATACTAATAGTGCACACTACGCGTAAGTCCACATTGCTCCATGCACCTGAAAAAAATGTCCCTTAGGACACTTTTGGTCAAAGATATGCCTCTTGTGCTATTCGTGGAACGTGCTTTAGGATGATCGTGTGGTCAATCACCTTTGAGCAAATCCAATGGCTTTTGATCTATGTTTTTGATGTATGATGATTTATGTATTTTTTTTGCCTCTAGATATCTGTAAAGTTTGCAAGGTTGATGGCTGACTTTTTGTCTACGTAAACTAATATTGGACCATGTTGAGATAAATCAATGTCGTCCACGAGGTTCCTTACGTACTTGACCTCCTGAGTTGCTGCCATTGCCGCGACATACTCAACATTAGCTAAACTGAGTGTGATAATGTTTTGTCTCGCTTGACCACAAAACACCCATTCTGGCAAGAAGATAGAAAAATCTTGTGGTTCTACGGTGGTCCTCTATACCACCAAAATCTGCATCCACATAGCAGCTCAACTCAATTTTACTTGACGAGCCAAAGACCAATTCTGTTTGAGCCGTAGACGAGAAGTACCGGAGTGCACATTTTAGCTCATTCCAAGTCCTTTCGGTGCATGTCTCACTTCGAGGCGCAAATTTGCTCACCGCAAACTTCACGTCTAGTCAAGTACAACTTTTAGCGTGAATGAGAGAACCAACACTACTCCAATAGTCAATCTCATTTCTCCCCCTTGGTCCTTGATGAATGAACTACTGCTGTGTTCGGGGTGTCAGAACGCGATGATCAGGAACGTTGAA
Source organism: Penium margaritaceum (assembly GCA_023375785.1). Lineage (NCBI taxonomy): Eukaryota > Viridiplantae > Streptophyta > Zygnematophyceae > Desmidiales > Peniaceae > Penium > Penium margaritaceum. The sequence goes on from SZWC01010020.1 coordinate 83,358, forward strand.
TTGATCAAAGTCTTTGATTGCGAATGATTGCTGAGAAAGCACGAGTGTGCATTCAGAGTGGTTGCGCTTGATGTTTATGCGGAGGTAGTATTCAAACCTTGGCAATAATGTCACATTGACCTCTTGTGCCTTCGCTTTAGCTGTTGCATGGATTAAGTCTGGCGATGGGCCAATGATAATAATATTGTCCACATAGGCAAGAATGTAGGAGTCTGGACTCTTCTGCTTTGTTTTTTTATGTACGACCAAGTAGTCGTCGTAGGCTCATGGATGAAAGTTCAATGAATCAAGGAGACTTTGCAGCTTGCAATACCAGAGAAGAGGACGCTTTTTCAATCCGTACAATCTCTTGAGGAGCTTGCACACTCTTGCTGCCGTCATCATACCATTGTAGCTGCTTCATGCAGATCGTAGTGTCTATTTCTCCATGTCAAAAGGCGTTCTTGATGTCAAGGTACTACACCACGTAGTCTTTCACTACTCCAATGGCGAGCATGATGTGCGTTGTGGTAGAACGACTGACAGATGTATAGGTTTCAAAAGAAAAAACTTCCCTTCCACCTATAAGAATCCTTTTGCAACCAGGCACGCATTGAATTTGTTGATGCTGCCACTTGCCTTTGTCTTCACCCCAAACACCCACTTTGCACGAACTGGTCTTGAGCCGGATGGCAGCTCTTTAAGCTTCAAATTTCTGCTCTCCACGAGGTTGTTGTATTTTGCATGTATTATTGATTTCCATTCTGCTATAAACTTGCTTTCTAGTTCTTTGTTCAGTGACTTTGGCTCGGGCGGTAGTGCATATGAGGTCTTGGAAAACAGAGCTGTCAGATGCGTTCTTGTGAAGTCAACATGTACTTCATCATTCTCAGCATACACTGTGCATGTTGTAATTTCCATGTCGCATTTTGCTTTATCCTCCTTATGCTGTTCTTTCATTTGCTCCTATAGGAGGCGCACGTAGTGAAGGTGTTCGATTGTGCCGTTGTGCCTTTTCAACCTCGTTGCCGCCAAACCATCTTGCCTCGTCAAGGGATGATGTTCTTCATGGCTTACTGCGACCGCCTCATGATCAGTGGCGATGCACTTGTCATGGTCAGCCGTAAGGTGCACACTTGCGCGCACCACCTTTTCACTCGCTTGATCCATGTCTGTCGTGGTGAGTGGATAACTATCCACAGCTTCTTCTTTGATTAATTCCACAAATAAGTCTTAGAATGACTGAACGAGGTCTGGCACGGTGAAGCATTTTGCTTCCCATCCTTGACGCGTCAGATACTAAAAAATGACAACATCACGACTGGTGATGATAGGTTGGGTGTCAATGTCGTAGAACTCCCAACCTTTCATGTTTGGGCTTTGTCCCCCAAAGATGCCCTAAGTTGCTTTGTTTGCAAGCTTTCTGTAGAATTCTTCTCGGTTGTGGAGGAGCGCCATGCTGGCAAATTTCCGACGCATGGTGATGCCCTGCTTGTAGTCTTGCCATGCTTTCAATAGAGTCATGTCTAGTGAGGTCATGTTCGGCACATGATTTTGCACCCAAACTGCTTGTTGAAAATATACAAACACAAGGAGTTGTGTAGTTGCACTCCTAGGAGCATGGATTTGAATGAATCCTGAACAAGGCCGTTTTCCCTTTCTACAACACCATTTTGCTACGGTGTATATGGTGTAGAGAACTACTGCATGATGCCCATGTCCTCAAGCTATGACATGAAATCTGTGCTAGAGTACTCGCCAACATTGTCAAAGCATAGGACTTGCAACTTCTTGTTGCTTTTCCTCTCTGCCATTGCCAACCATTCAAAGAAGTTGGTTGGCGCTTCATCTCAGGTTCGGACAAGGTAGCTCCAAGGAAATTGTGTCACATCATCCTCAAAGATGAGGAAGTAACAGTGTCCACCATAGACTATTGCTAAGAGGAGCGGTTTACAAATGTCGATGTGAACGAGTCTTAGCTTTTGGCTTATGCCACACTTGCTTATACAAGGGAGAATTTTTCGTGGCAACTTAGCACGAACACAGTCCTCACAAGGGTCAATTCTGCCTTCGCCACTTTTCTTCATGTTGAGTCCATTCACATGGCCCTACTTCACCATAGATTCCACCAACTACTTACTGATGTGGCCAAGCCTCTTCTGCCACACTACAACATATGCATCTGTAGGTTAATGTAAACGTGTTGTTGAAAATGGGGAATCTGTTTCATCTTGAGCTAGTGCACTAAAGTCCAGCTCAATCATGCCATGAGGAAGGTGCTGATCTTTTGTGAAGGTCTTCCCTATATGGCTTTTGAGCGTGACATGCTTCCCATTATTGATGATGCAAGCTCTTCTGTTCATGATTTGGTTGAGGAAAATGAGGTCAATGGAAATATAAGTTATGTAGAGAACGTTGCCAAACTTGACTTGTGCTCCATTAATCCCTATCATGGTCATCATGCCCTTGCCAAGCACAAGAAATAGCTTTTTACTGGTGACACTCACATAGCTCCAATCTGAAGGCTTGTTTTTGTGGAGGCAAGACTTGTGGTACGTGATGTGCGAGGTTCACCCACTGTCTAGGTACCAAACAGACGGTGAGAGAGCCAACTTTTCTCTCTGATTGCCTGACAACTGGAACACAAATATAGTGTAATCAAAATGCTGCCCTTTCCCTTCCTCCTTCGCCTTTTTTTTGACTCCTTACTGCCCTTTTTATTCTTTTCCCCTCCACTCTCCTTCTTCTCTCTCCATGGCTTCTTTTTCTTGAAGTTTCTCTCCATCCTCCCTTTCTCCTCATTGTGGAACCTCTTCAAGCAGTCTTTCCTTGTACAATTACTTCATGCCTACATGGCTGTTTGACAGGGTCTGAGACACACTCTTCTTTCCTTCAATATGGTAAGCTACATTGCTGAAAATGTGAGCTTTTTTGGTGCAAGTTGGTGGTCTCTGCGTAGTCAATAACACATTACTGACATATTCCTCTGTCAATTCTACTTTAGGCTTGAATTTGAGAACTTTCTTCATTCCATCCTAGTCTCCAGTTTGGCCGTTGAGTAGGAAGTTCATGAAGATTGGCTCAGCGATGGGTGCGTGTATGATGGCAAGTTCGTCATGGAGTGATTTTTCCTTGTTGATGTAGCTCTCAATGTCACTTAAGCTGCTAAGGGTGATGTGGGAGAGCTCAGTGAGCAGATGAGACTTGAAAGTGGAGTCGCTTGACATTTAGGTCCGTAGCAGATAGGACCATGCATGTTTGGCTAGCTCAACTATTTCCTTATACATGCAAACGACTAGTTGAATGCGAAGACTTAGCTAGTTTTCAAGCACCATGTATGCAGCTTGCATGAAGTAGTAGAACTCCAACACGATGTGTGATGGATATCCTAGGGGAGGAGGAATGTAATACCTAGTGTAGAACTTCTAGATGATGTGAATATGGTCCACTTGATTGAACATCTGGACCTAGTGCGAGAAGTTCTTGCCATGGAACTAGTTGATCTTCATCTTATGCAGATGTAGAAAGGCTGCTATAGCTGGCACAATTTCCTCTAGCCCTTGGTATCCAAATTCTTGTGTTGGAGATGTTGGGTTAGTTGTGTGACACTAATCTACATTTATTGCTGCTGGTTGCCCCTAAAACAAATGCTACAGTGTTAGATGTGGTTGCCTTATCTATGTCTAAGGTGTTAGTGCTGGAGGAGATGGCCAAAACGGTGCCACCTTGGGTATGCCTAATGGAACCTGTGGCTTTTGGGCTTGAAAATGGCGATGTATTCCCAACTATGCTATGCTACTGGTGTCACTTGTGGAGAAATGATAGGCTACTGCATGACTAGTGGAGGACTTAGCTAAGGTGGATATGCTAATGATGCTTATGAAGCTTGCTGGGCATGATCAAACTGTTGTTGCTACAATTGTTGTTGTTCTTGTTGTTGTTGTTGTTCTAGTTGAAGTTGCTCTTGCAACTGGTTCTAATCCTGTAGCCATGCCATCTAGTATTGAAATTGATTCATACAAGCATCACGTATGAGCTAAACATGTTGGCAAAGTAGCTCTTATGCACCAAGTTGCTACCTCAATGCCATGGTCTCTTGCTCCACAGCCTAGCGCGTAGCTGCTTCTTCCTCCGCCATACACATTGCTTCATCTTCCAAGCGTTGCGCTTTTCTGCCGTACGTTCTGCCTGCTCGGGCACATGGCGATCCTCATCTTGCCCCATGCACAAACCATGCAAGAAGGAATTCTCACAAAGAGGTGGAGAGTTCGCACCTCAATTCTCCACTGCCATCTTGCTCATGTAATCAACGTTTCCACCAATGTTTGTAGCCTGGTCCCCACCTTGGGCCCTTATAGAAGCCAGTTGTTCGCTGGCATAGGAAAATGAATTTCACAACTCGCCAAGAGCATACCCAACTAGGAATCAAACTGTAGATGCTGACTGCACTCAACTTGCTGTCATACCATGTTGATGTTTGTGCCGTTTAGCAAGGGCTAGGTTCCTTGGTGTTGGCACCGTTGTGCTTAGAGAACAACGACAGATATAATGAAAACCTGCAACTAGGACAATCCTAGAACTGAATGACTGTAGGTGATCACAACTAGTACGAGAAACAGTTTAGCAAACACGACTGAGCTAGAGACTAACTCTGGACTCTCACGCCTACACACAACTCCTTGCCCACACATGGGCAGCTTCTAGCAAGATAGCTCAGGACAATAACTTGGGTCTTGGACGTAGTCTAGCCACTTCTTCTAAGTATTGAGGCCTTTAGGTAGTCACGGGCGTCCTCTTGCCCAGGTTAAAAGACTACTACCAAGCTAACCGGGGTCTTGAGAAGAGTGTTTGTAGAGTCTTGGCCTCAAGTGATATCTGGAACTAGTGGAGGCTGTTGTGGTAGACTACAGGCGGGAAGCTTGCAGATGACTGAGTTTTTGAATGAAGACTACTAGGAAGGCCATCTTTTATAGCAGGCTGCTGGCAAGTTGAAAGGTTTCCAGGCTGATGGAAGCTTTTGGTTATAGATGGGAAGAACCCTAGCCTAGAAATCTTCTTGTAGGCAATAGCCCCTCTTGTAGCTCTTTCTAGTGAGTCGTGCATGGTTCTGCTGATGCAGAGCGATCCTCGCTCCTGGCTTTGCATGTTGCTGATGACTCGTGCATGCATGTCGTAATGTAGTGCTATGTTGTGCTTTCATACTTTGATGTAGAGCGGTCCCCAATCCGGGCCTTGCATGCCACTGCTGAGTCACATTGATGTAAAAGGCTATGTTGGTCGGTCTAAACCGCCCGATTAGGTGTCGCCCCGCCTTGACTGGACCTAGCCTAGAACCCAGAAGTGCGTAGTTGTACTCTACAACTACTGACTAGTCTCGGTCCGTAGGCATGCACAGCCCTACTGTGCATGCGACACACAGTATTTTATAGCTATAGGGACCATTCCGCCCATGGAACTAGATGTCTGAGTTAAATCTGGCATGTAGAAGTAGAGAAACAAACTCTGCCGTTGAATCCAGGAATTTTTTTCGTGAAATTTCCTTAACTCCTTGTAGACTCCTCAGAGTATGAAACTGACTGTGTTAGCTTGACTAAGAAAATAGGCGCAATAATCATCATCTCTAACATTGGTATCATAAGAGCATCATCAAAGAAATAGAATTGGACTCACATAGAATTAGGGCTAGTTTGTATCTAATGAAGAAAACATAACTTGTTTTCTCTTCATAATTGGATGCAAAGATAAGCTAAAAACACAATTGTGAATGCAGTTAATGTGATGAAAAGGCTGTTTAAGAACAATCGGAATGATCTTGAACGTGTATTACACGTCATCAGTAGTTGAGGAGTTGTATCGATCAATATGAAATCAACCTTGAAAATTTTGCCACGTTTTTCTTAGCATATAATTTACATAAGGAATAAAAGAATTCTTTTTTTTGAGAAATGTAGTAACACATGACTTCATTGATTTTTTATCTAGCTTATCTTAAAAAATGGTAGTCTTGGTAATGTTGGATGCAACCTTTGAGACCATAACTGAAATTTATATAATGTTTTTTGTTCACAGAGATCACTAACTTAAACATAAACACAATTAAAAACCTCTTCATAGAATTATGGTATGATCTACATAAGAAATCTCTTGCCATTAGCTCATGAATTTCATGAAATAGGCGTGTGTTTTCTGTATTTATAACTCATGGTTTTATGAAGATCCGAAAATCATTTTCTTTCACTTGTTTTTTGACCTCTTTTTGCAAATTGTTTGCCTTTCCTTTGCGTAACCAAGTAGAGGAATTTGACTGGTTGATGTTATTCCATTTTTCTTGATGCCCTTTAATCTATTTAGTTCCTTGAAAGTATATGAATGGTTGATCTTCCCCTTATGAATGTACGAGATCTTTAGATTTTTACAATTAATGTGTCCTTTGATCTTTGGGTTTAGCATAATAACAAAGCAAGGAATCTCTTTCATCTTTGTTTTTCTACATGGCATGGGTTGAAAGTACCTTCCACTAGGCTTGATTTCGCAAGCTACTACTTTGGTTATAACTTAAGATTATTCTTACGCTTAAATCTGTTGAGATGAAAGTTTTTTAGGGAGATTATTTCGTATAGAATTTCAACTTCATTCATTTGTAAAGTTTTTCATCAAGGCACGAGAGCTGATACATCCATGCAAGCCTGATCATGAGCCTGATACATCCCATAGTTAAATATTATATTAAAATAGTATCCAAATATTGAGAATGAATTCCATTTCTATTTCCATGGCCCTGCTCAAGTGGCGACACAACTCTTAGATCAAGCAAAATGAGGGGGGCGATGTGTTCATCTTGGTGTCATGCGGATTGCGATCAAGCAAGCACCCGTGTTTGGGAATCACAAACCCCCTTTGGTAAATTTTCTGTTGTAATGTTTGTGTGAGTAGAGCCTAAACAAAAAATCTTGCATCTATGAATGGGGGTTTGCGATTGAAGAAAAGGGTAGTCACTCCATCAAGATCGAAAAAAACTCTTTTGAATGTTTTTTGAGAAAAAGAACCATTTTGATACATGCAAACCGCTTTCAAACCCTACCAAAAGTTCCACTTGTGGTTTTTGGGTTAAAGTTTTTGCGTGGGCTCATGTTTGGCCTCGTAGTAGAGGGGCCTCACTGTTTTGCTTTCAAAGCATAAGGTGTTTCCGACCACCCACTGGAAACCCTTGCAAACCTTCTTGAGAACATCCATTTTTCTTTCATGTCTCACATCAGCATGTTGTTGCTGGATGGCGTACGACGTCGACATATCGTTTTTTTGTGCATATAGCATATTTTTTTGCATGATTTCTGGATGTGTCGTAAGTTTAGAGCAAAAAAGAGCCAAATTTTGATGTGGCTTGGAGAATGTACTAAACTGTGATATGGTGACAGTTATAGATAATTCTGTTTATGTATGGTTACTCCCCTGTTTTCATAGCCCTCTTGAGCATTTTGCGGTACAAGTCGCTTTCTAACCGTTATTGGTATTGTGGGGGCTTCTGGTCTTGACCGTTTACATCTCACCATTGGGAGCCGCCGGACGGAACGCGGAGGGAAGGCTCGGGAGGTTTCGTGCATGCGCGCATTGACCTGTTTGGTGGCGCCAAGCGTTGGCGGAGACGAAAGCTCCTGAATGATTAGGGTCCGTTTGACATGCCACGAGTAGCTGGCACCTCCCTTTAATTTGCGCGACGTCGACTTGGGTGGCATTTTGAAAAAACAACACGACTCGGGCGGCGGCATGCAGGACGCCGAGTGAGCGTGGTGCGAGCGCGTACAGATCCGACGAGCGTGGCTGTAGATCTGGGCTGATCCGCTCAGCCACCAGCCGATGGTCAACCAGCCGCTGACGCGCCAGCCGCTACTTCACCAGCAGCTGAACCACAAGCCGCTGAGCCACCAGACGCTGAGGCACCAGCCGCTGAGCCGCTGGCAGCCAACGGCTGCTGAGCCGTGGGCTGGGCCGCTGGATCGTACTCCTCAAGTAGTCAGGGAGACGGGGTCGGGAAGGGAGAGGGAGGGACGGTGTGGAGGGCGCGCAGCAGCGCTGATTGCGCCGAGTGAACCGAGTGAACCGAGTGAACCGAGGGAACCGAGTGAACCGAGTGAACCGTGTGAACCGAGTGGGCAGTGAGCGCCCTGATCTACCGGAATCCTCCGACTAGACTTGCGGTTAGAGTTGCGGTTGGGTTTGTTTCCTCCCCGGCGTGGGTGACAATGAAAAGAAAAGTAGTAGAAAGGCGCACCTCCAGGCTTACGGAACTTACAGCCTCGTCGCGCCGAAAACAAAGAACGCAATCGTGTTGCGCTCGTAGTCGCGGAGAGGCCCACCAACAGCCACCACACATTCGCTGCTCAATGGCGACCAGGATAGCTCACCTGCGAGTTTGCAAGGTACCCATCTCATCATCAATGTCACGGCGAGAAGCCCACCTGCAAAAGTGCATATTCTGCCGCATGGCTCTTCGCAGATAACCATGTCACCCTTGTTGTTTGAACAGGTGCTCAATCCACACTTTTCTCACCTTCTCCTCCGGCTTTGATCGTCCCCTCCCGTCTCTGTTATCTCACTTCCTCCTCTTTCCCCTCACCTTCCAAGCATCCTGGTTGTATATGTTCCCCCGCCCCTTTCCCCTTTCCCCTAGTCGTCGTCGTCGTCGTCGTCCTCCTCCTCCTCGTCCTCCTCGTCCTCCTCCTC
>SZWC01010021.1:72379-87022 GCA_023375785.1 Penium margaritaceum
GAGAGAGATTGAAACTGAAAACTTCATAGTATAAGTAGCTGCCATAGCTCACTTTGGATGAAGCACGCGGCAGGTGAGCTTGCCCTAAACCAGCACACATTCACTCAGTGCACAAGATTCCAAACACAACTTCTGAAACCACAGGTGAAAATGTTTGAGTTGGACACTAGGAATACACACATGACCTAGTCTAGCACAGATCAGTGAATACACAATACAAAAACACAGAATTTTGGTCCACAACCAGGCCACTGAGAAAACCCTAGAGTCTATAAAAAAAACACTAGGATGCCTCAACAAGACTCTTAAATGTCTTGGCAGCTGCCTTGTAGCTGAAGATGAGTAGAAGACTACATGACGGTGCCCCAGTGCCACTCGGTCCGCATCAAGGATCTCCACGGATATGGACACGCCGGAGTTCTCACAATTGAAATGTACACATAGACAGGGATGGCTCACATCACAACACCCTCCATCTCACATCCCTTGATCTCCAGGGCCACGATCAAGAGATTTCAAATCCTCTATTCTTCCATGCTCAATCAGCAGCGCATTCCAATGATTGAGCATGGCAGAGCGAGTGGAGGGTGCTCAAAATCTGTTTTAAACCGCGAGGGTGAGAATACCTTATTCTTAAGCGCCAAGTAGGGTGCCACTCACCTCCTCGTGGATTGGATAGAAGGGCTACTCGGCCTCTTCTACATTAATCTCCCATTCCTTGGCCTGAATTGTCAAGAATGGAACCCAGAGTACAAGTGCAATCCCTCCAGTCTCTGACATTCGAATAAACAGTGCTCCATATTTCTGCGTGCTCCTGGATTTTGAATACTACATGTATTTTATCCCCTTTTTCTGTTCATGCTATGAATTCCGCCAACGGAACAGTCACAGTCGAGACTTACCGTACGTAAGGGAAGAGGTGGGAGAGGCAAGGTGAAAAGGAGTATCGTAGATGTGGTCTGACAATTGAAGAACAAGTTTAGAATAGCATTTGGAATGGAACATTACAAATCACCTTTGAACCNGCATGGGCACCTTTCGGGCCAGGTGGTAGAAGAGATCAACAGGTTCTCTTTGAGCCATGGAGGGTATCGTACCCATTTAGGGTTAATCGACCTAAATTCATGCACTCGTGTTCGAGTGCATCGGCCAAAAAATCCGCGTCGGAAGTTTCTTTCCGACTTCGCCCTCGATTTCAGCGATGACCCCTTTTTCACCGAAATCGAGGGCGAAGTCCGACCCTTTACACATCGGCTTCGCCGATGTCAGAACGGTGGCCGACGCTCGATCGCGAGGTCGCGATGGAGCGACGACCCCTTTTTTTTTGCGTCAGACATGCAAACCCCCTCGTACGATTTAGGGTTTTCTATGTTTTGCGCGGGCTTTGCCCGCGCAAAACACAAAACCCTACATCGTTGAAGGTGCAAGGGGGAGGATGTTGAAAAGTTTCCCCACCGCATGCCCAAGCGTGGCGTCGCGATGCGTCGACGAGCCGCCATAAAGTGGAAACTCCACGCCGGCGGATCTGGCGACTCGAGGATTGCTCAGATCCTGATATGGATAACTTGTTGCTGAATCCGGTGAAAGTTGTTTCGCCGGAATCGGACAAGTATCGAGGGAGATATGGCCTTCCAAAATTGGGGTGTGCGCAGCGGCTCTGGGAGCCGGCTGCGACTCGAGATCCGGCGGATAATCGACCGGACCGAGTAACAAAAGTACCATCTGGAGATTTCACTCCGGAAGGTCTGCCGAGGTGTCTGGTGGATAATCCATCGGCACCTGTACTTCAGTTTATTACTGAGGGACTTCGCCAAAATTGTGGCTCGGCGTCCGAAACTCAATAGTACGTTTTGTTACTCATGGACTCGGTCAAAATTGTGACTGCAGTTCCGCGGACATGTTTCGAACCTCGTCACACCCCATCACCAACCTCGACCCAAAAGTGGGGGAGGTGTGTGGAAACAGTGCAGGAGACTCCTACACCATGTGCAAAGGGATCTACGCCTTGGAAAAGGCGCTTCGCACGTGAAGAAAGGCGCCACGGCGTGTGCGCACCATGGAGGCGTTAGGCGTTTCTGTGGTGGGTGAGACCTGAGCTTCCGCAAGCGTAACTTGGGCTACGCTTGGCTGAATCGCGCGCAGTTTGGTGCATTGGAAAATTCATGACTAGCCCTATAATTTTTGTGATCATGTCCATGCACAAAAACCAACGCAAAATGCCGTTATTCCCTTCACAAACTGTTTGTCTCTAATTGCCTACTCACAAAGCGTGAGGCGACCAGAAAGCTCATGCTCAGTCTCAGATTCGCCCAAAACAGAAGACGTAAACCACGAAGAGACAATCACACCAACTTTGGGAATGCATCCCGCAGATGTGCGGGGTTGACGGACCGATAATTAAAGGGTTGTGGGCCCGCAGGTTTGATCGTCTCCAACGTTAACGTCTTCCGCAGCCCACGGGATCGTCATCTTCGACGTCAGCGTGAAAAACCAAGAACCGGTCAGAGTATAAGCTGCGCAAACGGTGTAAAAGGAGACGCAGCCCATTCGGAAGTATGCGAGTGGCCTACGCTTTGGACTATGGAGGTGGCAGTTCAAGCTGCACCTCACGCATAAGGGGCTGCTCGAAGTTATGTTCAAAAAGGAGGTGCTCGTAGAGGCAACTGCTGCGGACGCAAAGAAGCAGGCCTTTGAAGAAAAGAACATGGAGGTGCGCATGCTCTTGGTGTCTGGGACAACTGAATCACAGTGGGGCAACTCCCAAGGGTGTAAGCGGGCAGTCAAAGCTTGGGAAAAACTCTGCGGCATCCACCAATCCAAGTCGCTCGCGCACAAAATCTTCGTGATGAAGTGGCTCCTCACGATGAGAATCGGGGAGGGAGATGATGTCATCTCTGCCATGCAGCAGATCAAGTCGCTCGTTGCGCAATGCAATGACGTGGGGTGGAAGATCGACTCGCAACTGCAGGCAATGGCCCTCCTCATAGCCCTACCTGAAAATTTGGGGTCCACTCATCACCGTTCTCGAAGGATGGTCGGAGGAAAAGCTCACCTATGGCGCGGTCGAAGAGTACATCCGCAACGAGGCGCTATGCCACAGCTGCGGGGAGTCCTCATCTTCCTCATTGGCCCTCGTCACCAAAACTCATGGTGGCGGAAGTGGAGGCAGAGGAAGCAGCAAAAAGGGCCGCGGCAAGAAGGGTGCCAAGAAAGGTGCGTGTCGCAACTGCGGCAAGGAGGGCCATTGGGTCCATGAGTGCTTGGAGGAGGCAAAGACCGGAGGCAAAAGTAGCAAGGGTAGGTAGGTCCTCAACAACAACAAAAACCACTTCCTCCAGAAGGCCAACAGGTGGTGCCTGGATTCTGGGGCCGAAAAGCACACTCAAGTTGAGAAGGTGGGGTTTGTCACCTACAAGAAGTCCTCCAAGTTGATGGTGGTCAAGAACGACAAAGTCAAACCAGCGGCCGGCCAAGGCGACGTGGAGGTGGAAATCATGGTGGGCGGTAAGAAGGAGCTGTGCACAATTCGTGATGTGCAACACGTCCCCGGCCTAGCTGACATCCAGAGTGTCAGCCGCTTGATGGTCAAGGGATATGATGTGCTCTTCCATAGGAAAGGCGCAGTGGTGCATATTGACGGCAGCAGCGAGGTTGTGCTTGAGGGAAAGCGCGAGGGCGGTCTCTACATCGTGGAGACCAAGGTGGTCCCCGCATGATCCGACACAGCAGATTTGCAAGAGCGTGTCGTTCACATGGCCAAGGGAGGAAGCGCTGAGTTAGAGCTCTGACACTAACGGTTGGGGAATCTGGCTCTCGCAACCGTTAAGGAGATGGTGAAATGCGACATGGTGCATGGCCTCGTCATCGACAGTGTAGCAAACGCGACAGCAGATGCAGCAGCGCACAAAAAGTACGAGCCTTGCATTTTGGACAAGGCATGGCGCAAGCCGTTCAACGAGAACAAGGCTCACGCAAAGGACGTGCTGGAGGTCGTGTACAACAACGTGTGTGGACCATTGAAAATGCCGTCAAACAGCGGCTTGAGATACTTTGTCACCTTCATCGATGACTGCTACGGGAAACACTACGTGTACTTCATGAAGCGGAAAGGCGAGATCCTCGACTGGCTGAAGGAGTACATCGCAGCGGTGGAGAAGCAGATTGGCCGAAGGCCAAAGCGCTATGCAGCGACAATGGCAGAGAGTACGTGGGCTACAGCACGTGTATGAAGCAGCACGGCATCAAGTGGGAACCCACTATGTCATACTCACCACAGTCCAACGGAGTGGCGGAGCGGGCAAAGCAGACGCTGCTGAACATGGTGCGGACCATGCTTGTGGATGCGGGGTTGCTGCAAGGGTTCTGGGCGGAAGCTGTTCCTACAGAGAGCTACACCATCAACCTCATGCCAACAGCAGTGCTGATGGGCAAGGGCGGTTGGAAGACACCGCAGGAAGTCTGGAGTGAGCGTAAGACAAACGTGGCACACCAGAAGTTGTTCGGGTGCAAGGTGCACGAGATGGTACAGGCGGCGCAACGACACGACAACAAGCTGGAACCGTGGGCAAAGCCATGCTTGTTCCTCAGCTACGAGAGCGCGTAGAGGCATACCTGCTCTTGGACCCCCGCATGAAAGAGATCATCCGTATCCGTGACATTGAGTTTGACGAGGAGTAGAGCTTTAGCAGCAGCAACAACAACATGAACGTCGGGAACACTCCAAAACAGGGGGAGTGGTTCGAGCTCCTTGACTACGAGGAGGAGCCGGCGGACGCGGAGGTCAACGGTGCGATGTCGGAGTGCGGCGGTGCAGCAGGTGCAACAGCCGACATGGAGGACTCTGACGACAATATAGCTGGGTTGGAGATCCTGCGGAATGATCCGTTGAGGGAGGCACCGTGAGTGCCGAAGCGCGCACTCCCAGCCGAGTTCGCCTCGGGTATCGGAGAAAAATCCTCCAGACGTGCCGCCCGTCCGGTTGATGGTTCACCAAAACAGGAGGGATCCGCGAGGAGCCATCCGGTCGATGATTCACCAGGTGGGCAGAGTCGGAAGGATCACAACAGAGCGATGAGACACCACAAAAACTGCCGCGCCGAAGGGGGAGGCAGCGGAAAGCACGAAAGCATTTCAATGCGGGTAACGATCGATGGATTGGCATGACGTGGTGCATGCTAGTTGCATCAATGGAGCTGACAACTGTACAAGAGGCGCTTGTGCGGCCCGAGGGGAAGAAGCGGGACGCCGCCATCAAGTCAAAGTTGGCGTCCATTGCTGAAAACGACACGTGGCAGCTGGGTGATAGGCCGAAAGACCCCAAGGTCATTGGCTCCAAGTGGGTCTTCCAGACCAAGTTCATGAAAGAAGGTGTGGTTGACAAGTACAAGGCGTGGCTCGTGACAAAGGGGTACCCACAGCATAAGGACGAGCACTACGACGAGACGTTCACCCCCATCGCCAAGTTCACAAGCATCTAAACGATCCTTCTGGTGGCAGCCACGAAGGACATGGAGCTCCACCTGATGGATGTAAAGATGGCCTTCCTCACCAGCATCATCGACAAAAAAATCTACATGGAGGTGTCAAAGGGGGTGGAGGCACCAGAGGGCAAGTTGTGCAAGCTGCAGAAGTCCTTGTATGGGCTAAAACAATCGCCCCGATGTTGGGACCAACAGATGGAAAACTTCATGTCATAACTCGGCTTCAAGCACTGTGAGGCAGATCATAGCGTATACGTACAGCGTAGCAAGAAGCTCCATCAGATCATTGCACCCTACGTGGACGATCTCATCTTGTGCTCCTCAGACCTGCCGAGCCTATAGCAACTCAAAGAGCAGCTGAGTGGCAGGTTCCAGATGTCAAACATGGGGGAGCTGGAGTTCTACCTCGGGGCAAGCATTACGCAGAACCGAAGGGCACGCACGCCTAAAGTGGGGCAGGCCAAATACGTGGCCGAGGTGCTCAAGCGGTATGGCATGGAGGACTGTAAAAAAGTGTGTAGTCCTGCCTCTACGACCTATGAATTGAGTGCGGCAATGGCGCCGCAAACAATAGAAGAGCAGGAGGATATGGCAGGGATGCCCTACCAATCGGCAGTGGACAGCCTCATGTACGCCATGGTCACAACTCGACCGGACCTGGCCTACGCGGTGGGCCAAGTGAGCAGGTACGTGGCCAATCCAGGGCCGCTACACTGGCAGGCAGTCAAGTGCATCCTTCGCTATCTGCAGGCGACGTGGCACGCGTGCCTGAGGTTCGACGGCAAGGGGCTTGCGGACCCCTTGCGTCTGGACTGCTACACGGATGCAGACTACGCTGGGAATGTGGAAAAGCAAAAGTCCACACCCGGCTACATGTTCTTCCTCGCTGGTGCAGTGGTCTCGTTGTGCAGCAGGAAGTACGACTGTGTCGTCACCTCCAAAGTGGAAGCAGAGCACATCGCGCTGGCCAAGTTGGTGAAGGAGGCGGTGTGGCTCCGCAGGTTGCTAGGGGAGCTGGGCGTGCCACAAAATGAGCCAACGGTGATGCAAGAGGACAACACCGGCTCCATCTCGCTGACCAACAACCCGACGCAGCACATCGATGTGCATTACCACTACTCACAGGACATGGTCGAGAAGGGGCAGGTGGTGCTGCAGCACTGCAGCACGGACAACATGCTTGCGGATTGCTTGGCCAAAGCGCAACCCGCGGACCGACACACAATGAGCCTGTCCAAGCTTGGGATGACCAGCTATGATGGGCTGGAGGGCGCAGCCGAAGATGAGTAGGAGCAATTTGGAGCAGCGGGCATGGCAGGTGCAAGGGGGAGAATGTTGAAAAGTTGCCCCACCGCATGCCCATGAGCAGCATCGCGAGGCGTTGTCGAGCAGCCAGAAAGTGGGAACTCCGCGCCAGCGGATCTGGCGGCTCAAGGATTGCTCGGATCCTCAAGTGGATGATTTTTTGTTAAAGTGGACAAGTCTCTGAATCTGGTGAAAGTTGATTCGCCGGAACCGGACAAGTATCGAGGGAGATGAGGCCTTCCAAAGTTGGGGTGCGTGCAGCGGCTCTGGGAGCCGGATGCGACTCGAGATCCGGTGGATAATCGACCGGACCGAGTAACAAAAGTACCATCTGGAGATTACGCTCCGCAAGATCTGCCGAGGCGTTTGGTGGATAATCCACCGGATCCTGTACTGCAGTTTGTTACCGAGGGACTTCGCCAAAATCCTGGCTCGGCATCCAAAACTCAGTAGTATGTTGTGTTACTCAGGGTCAGAATTCTGACTGCAGGTCCGTGGACAAGTTTCGAACCTCGTCACACCCTTTCACCAAACTCGACCCAAAAGAGGGGGAGGTGCATGGAAACAGTGCAGAGGATCCATACACCATGTGCAAAGGGATCTGCGCCTTGGAAAAGGCGCTTCGCACGTGAAGAAAGGCGCCACGGCGTGTGCGCACCATGGAGGCGTTAGGTGTTTCTGTGGTGGGTGAGACCTGAGCTTCGGCAAGCGTAACTTGGGCTACGTTTGGCTGAATCGCGCGTGGTTTGGTGCGTTGGACAGCTCATGACTAGCCCAATAATTTTTGTGATCTCTACGCACAAAATCTAACACAAAATGCCGTTATTCCCTTTAAAATCTGAATGTCTCTGATTTCCTGCTCAGATAGCGTGAGGCGACCAGAAAGCTCACGCTCAGTCTCAGATTCGTCCAAAACAGAAGACGTAAACCACCAAGAGACAATCACACCAACTTCGGGAAGGCATCCCACAGATCCCTTGGGTTCTGCGGGTTATGGTCCCATAACCAAAGGGTTATGGGCCCACGGGTTCGATCTTCTCCATTGTTCACGTCCCGCACAGTGCACGGGATCATCATCTTGGACGTCACCGTGAAGTTCTGAGAACCCGTCGGAGAAGAAGCTTCACAGATGGTGTAAATGGTGAGTCATGTTTGGAAAGGAGGTGCTCGTAGAGACGACTGCTGCGGACGCGGAGAAGCAGGCGTTAAAAAAAAGAACACGGAGGTGCTCATGCTCTTGGTGTCCGGGACAAGTGAGTGGCAGTGGGGCTACTTCCAAGGGTGCAAGCTGGCAGTCGAAGCTTGGCAGAAACTATGCGCCATCCACTAATCCAAGTCGCTCGCGAACAAAATCATCACGATGAAGCGGCTTCTCACCTTTTAGAAGCGGGGAGGGAGATGATGTCATCTTTGCCATGTAGCAGATTAAGTCGCTCGTTGTGCAATGCAATAACGTGAGGTGGAAGATCGACTTGCAACTGTAGGCAATGGCCCTCCTCATGGCCCTACCTGAAATTTGGGATCCACTCATCACCGTTCTCGAAGGATGGTCGAAGGACAAGCTCACCTATGGCGTGGTCACAGAGTACATCCGCAATGAGGCACAGCGCCACAGCTGTAGGGAGTCCTCGTCTTCCTCATCGGCCCTCGTCACCAAAACTCGTGGTGGCGGAAGTGGGAGCAGAGGAAGCGGCGGAAAGGGCGGGGGCAAGAAGGGCGCCAAGAAACGTGCGTGCCACAACCATGGCAACGAGACCCATTGGGTTTGTGAGTGCCCGGAGGAGGCAAAGACCGGAGGAAAACGTAGCAAGGGCAGGTCGCTCCTAAACGGCAATAAGAACCACTTCCTCAAGAAGGAAAACAGGCGGTGCTTGGATTCCGGGGCCGAGGAGCACACCCAAGTTGAGAAGGTGGGGTGCGTCACCTATGAGAAGTCCTCCAAGTTGATGGTGGTCACGAACGACAATGTCGAACGGGCGGCCGGCCAAGGCGACGTGGAGGTGGAAGTGGCGGTGGGCGGTAAGAAGGAGTTGTGCACAATTTGTGATGTGCAGCACGTCCCCAGCCTGGCTGACATCCTGAGTGTAAGCCGCTTGAAGGACAAGGGATATGATGTGCTCTTCCGCAGGAAAGACGCAGTGGTGCGTATCTATGGCAGCAGCGAGGTCGTGCTCGAGGCAAAGCGCGAGGGCGGTATCTACATCGTGGAGACCAAGGTGGTCCCCGCAGCATCTGACACAGCAGATTTGCAGGAGCGTGTCATTAACATGGCCAAGGGAGGAAGCGCTGATTTGGAGCTCTGGCACCAACAATTGAGGCATTTGACTCCCGCAACCGTTTAGGAGATGGTGAAGCGTGACATGGTGCATGGCCTCGTCATCGACATTGCAATAGACGCGACAGCAGATGCAACAGCGCACAAAAAGTGCGCCTTGCATTTTGGGCAAGGCACGGCGCAAGACGTTCAACGAGACGGAGGCTCGCACAAAGGACATGCTGGAGGTTGTGCACAGCAACGTGTGCAAACCATTTAAAAACGCCATCAAACAGCAGCCTGAGATACTTCGTCACCTTCATCGATGACTGCAGGAGGAAGCCCGTGTACTTCATGAAGCAGAAAGGCAAGATCCTGGACCCTAAAGGAGTACGTCGCAGCAGTGGAGAGGCAAACTGGCCGAAGGTCAGAGGGCTATGCAGCAAAAATGGCGGAGAGTACGTGGACTGCAGCAGGTGGATGAAGTAGCAGGGCATCAAGTGGGAACCCTCTACGTCATACTCGCCACAGTCCAACAGAGTGGCAAAGCAAACAAAGAAGCTGCTGCTCAACATGGGGCGGACCATGCTTGTGGATGTGGGGTTGCTGCAAGGGTTCTGGGTGGAGCCTGTTCCTATAGCGAGCTACATCATCAACCTCATGCCAACAATAGTGCTGAAGGGTAAGGGTGGCTGGAAGACGCCGCAGAAAGTTTGAAGCGGACGCAAGCCAAATGTGGCGCACCTGAAGGTGTTCGGGTGCAAGGCGCACGCGATGGTGCAGGAGGTGCAATGACGCTACAGAAAGCTAGAACCGCTGGCGAAGCCGTGCTTGTTCCTTGGCTACAAGAGCGCACAAAAGGCATACCGGTTCTGGGACCCGCGCATGCAAGAGATCATCCGCAGCCGTTGTTTAGAGTTTGATGAGCAGTAGAGCTGAGCAGCAGAAGCAACGATATGAGCGTCAGGAACACTCCAAAATAGGGGATTGGTTTGAGTTCCTTGACTAGAAGGAGGAGCTGGTGGACGCGGAGGTCGATGATGCAGCGTCAGAGCGTGGCGGTGCAGCAGGTGTAGTAGCCAACGTGGAGGACTCTGATGATGATACAGCTAGGTTGGAGATCCTAAGGAACGATCCATTAAAAGAGGCACCGCAGGTGCCGAAGTGCGCACTCCCAGCCGAGTTTGCCTCGGGCGTCGGAGAAAAATCCTACGGACGTGCCGCATGTCTGGTTGATGGTTCATCAGAGTTGGAGGTATCCTTGGGGAGCCATCCGGTCGATGATTCACCAGAGCGGGCAGAGTCGGAAGGATTGCAGCATGGCGACGAGACGCCACCAAAACTGCCGCGCCGCAACGGAAGGCAGCGGAGAGCGGGAAAGTATTTCGATGCGGGCACCGGTCGATGGATTGGCATGACCCGGTGAATGCTGACTGCATCAATGGAGCTGACGACCGTGCAAAAGGCGCTTGTGCTGCTCGAGGGGAAGGTGTGGGACGCCGCCATCAAGTCGGAGTTGGCATCCATTGCTGAAAACAACACGTGGCAGCTAGTTGACAAGCTGAAAGACACCAAGTTCATTGGCTCCAAGTGGTTCTTCAATACCAAGTTCATGAAAGAAGGTGTGGTTGAAAAGTACAAGGCGTAGTTCGTGGCGAAGGGGTATGTACAGCGTAAGAGTGAGCACTACGACGAGACGTTCACCCCCGTCGCCAAGTTCACAAGCATCCGGGCGATCCTTGTGGTGGCAGCCATGAAGGACATGGAGCTCCACCAGATGGATGTAAAGACGGCTTTCCTCAGCGGCATCATCGACAAAAAAATCTACATGGAGGTGTCGGAGGGGATGGAGGCACTGGAGGGCAAGGTGTGCAAGCTGTGGAAGTCCTTGTATGGGCTAAAACAATCAACCCAATGTTGGTCCCAATAGATGGACATCTTCATGGTATAACTCGGCTTCAAGCACTGTGAGGTGGATCAAAGCATGTACGTGCGGCGTAGCAAGAAGCTCCATCAGATCATTGCACTCTACGTGACCGATCTGATCTTGTGCTCCTCCGACCTGCCGAGCCTATAGCAATTGAAAGAGCGGCTGAGTAGCAGGTTCTAGATGTCAGACATGGGGGAGCTGGAGTTCTACCTCGAGGCGAGCATTACGCATAACCGAAGGCCGCGCACGCCTAAAGTGGGACAGGCCAAATACGTGGCTGAGGTGCTCAAGCGGTACGGCATGGAGGACTACAAAAACATGTGTAGGCTTGCCTCCGCGACCTATGAATTGAGTGCGGCAATGGCGCCGCAAACAATAGAAGGGCAGGAGGATATGGCAGGGATGACCTACCAATCGGCAGTGGACAGCCTCATGTACACCATGGTCACGACTCGACCGGACCTGGCCTACGCGGTGGGCCAAGTGAGCAGGTACGTGGCCGATCCAGGGCCACTACATGGGCAGGCGGTCAAGCGCATCCTTCGCTATCTGTAGGAGACGTGGCACGCGTGCCTGAGGCTTGACGGCAAGGGTCGGGCGGACCCCTTGCGTCTGGTCTACTACACGGATGCAGACTACGCTGGGAATGTGGACAGTGGGAAGTCCACACCCGGCTACATGTTCTTCCTCGCTGGTGCAGTCAAGGCTGCACACGGATCCTATCCGCGGATCTTGACGTGGATCCGGATCCGTGGGACGGATCCTGGACCTGGATCCAGAACCGGGGTTCCGGATCCATAGATTTGCGGATCCATGGATTCATGGATCCAGGACCTGGATCCACGGTTCCCTCATACCGGATCCAGCCTGATCTACATGGACAAAACAAAATTCTACATAGGGCACGCTCGACTCCTCCCTAAGAGGAGCCGTGCGCGCCCGCAACACGAATGACTCCTCCCGGGGAGGAGCCCAGCGCAGCACGCTTGTCTGGGAGTACCCGACTTCTGACATAGTTGGCCCACGCCGTTGGATTATCTGGCCTGTCAGGCAATGACCATTGAGGATGGGCCCCGTGCGTCAGACGTGGACCACCACAACTTCGCGCCCGCAGTTCTGGTGGTCCACGTCCGACGCACGGTCCTGCGCTGCTCAAGTGTAGATGTCAAGCGCGGCACGTGGGCATGGCTGTTTGAATTTCAATGAGTGATTTTCTCGGATCCGCGACAGATTTGAGGAGGACCTCTTGCATTTTTTTCCTCCCCCTCCCCCCCCCTCAGGATCCGGTTAGGATCCGTGAATACAAACCGGATCCAGGAACCTGGATCCGGCACCGCGGATCCGGTTCTGGATCCGGTATCCGTGGATAGTTACCACGGATCCCAGGATCCGTGTGCAACCTTAGGTGCAGTGGTCCCATGGTGCAGCAGGAAGCAGGACTGCGTCCCCACCTCCATAATGGAAGCAGAGTACATCGCGCTGGCCGAGGCGGTGAAGGAGGCGGTGTGGCTCCGCAGGTTGCTGGGGGAGCTGGACGTGCCACAACAGGAGCCAACGGTGGTGCAAGAGGTCAACACCGGCTCCATCTCGCTGACCAACAACCGAACGCAGCATAGAAGTACGAAGCACATCGACGTGCATTACCACTACGCACGGGACATGGTCGAGAAGGGGCAGGTGGTGCTGGAGCACTGCAGCACCCACAACATGCTTGCGGATTGCTTGACCAAAGCGCAACCCGTGGACCGACAGGCAATGAGCGTGGCCGAGCTTGGGATGACCACCTATGATGGGCTGAAGGGCGCAGCGGAAGATGAGTGAGAGCAAGCTGGAGCAGCGGGCGTGGCAGGTGCAAGGGGGAGAATGTTGCAAAGTTGCTCCACCGCATGCCCAAGTGCGGTGTCACGAGGCGTCGACGAGCTGCTAGAAAGTGGAAACTCCGTGCTGGCGGATCTGGTAACCCAAGGATTGCTTGGATCCTAAAATGCATGATTCTTCCTTAAAGTGGACAAGTCGCTCAATCTGGTGAAAGTTGGTTTGCCAGATTCGGACAAGTATCAAGGGAGATACGGGCTTCCAAAGTTGGGGTGT
The DNA here is from genome assembly GCA_023375785.1 of Penium margaritaceum. Classification (NCBI taxonomy): domain Eukaryota; kingdom Viridiplantae; phylum Streptophyta; class Zygnematophyceae; order Desmidiales; family Peniaceae; genus Penium; species Penium margaritaceum. The sequence goes on from SZWC01010021.1 coordinate 85,440, forward strand.
GCGCAGCGGCTCTGGGAGCCGACTGTGACTCGAGATCCGGTGGATGATGGACCGGACCGAGTAACAAAAGTACCATCTGGAGATTTTGCTCCAGAAGGTCTGCCGAGGCGTCCGGTGGATAATCCACCGGATCCTGTACTGCACTTTGTTGCTGAGGGACTTCGTCAAAATCCTGGCTCGGCGTCCGAAACTCAGTAATACATTTTGTTACTCGGGGACTTGGTCAAAATTCTGACTGCAGTTCCGCGGACAGGTTTCGAATTCGTCACATCCCATCACCAAACTCGACCCAAATGTGTGGAAGGTACATGGAAATAGTGGAGGAGATCCCCACACCACGTGCAAAGGAATCTGTGCCTTTGGAAAGGCGCTTCGCACGTGAAAAAAGGCGCCACGGTGTGTGCGCACCATGGAGGCGTTAGGCGTTTCTGTGGTGGGTGAGACCTGCGCTTTGGCATGCGTAACTTGGGCTACGCTTGGCCAAATTATGTGCGGTTTGGTGCGTTGGAAATCTCATGACTAGACCTATAAATGTTGTGATCATGTCCATGTACAAAATCTAACACAAAATGCCGTTATTCCCTTCACAAACTGCCTGTCCCTAATTGCCTGCTCACATAGCGTGAGGCGACCAGAAAGCTCATGCTCAGTCTCAGATTTGCCAAAAACAGAAGACGTAAACCACCAAGATACAATCACACCAACGTCGGGACTGCATCCTGCGGATCCCTTGACACATTCTCCAGTGGAAGGGTCAGCGGAAGAAATGCCCATTATTGCATTTCCTACTTCTACTAAGATAGGGGAAATACTACTCAAGGTTTTATGGCAAAAAAACTCCAATTTTAGCCTTAAACGGCCTAAATGTACTTTCCTATGTCCACCAGTACAGGTAGAACATTGCCAAAGTTCCATTATGGGCAGAGAACCTGAGCAACACACATGGTGCCCACTGCTGGCAAGGGCAAGCGGCTAGCGGACTCAAACGTCTCCACATTATTGCAGGCAATGAGTATGCTCATGTTTGCAAACTTTGAGCATTAGGCGTAGCAGGTAAACATCCAGTGGTAACAGCAATAGAGAACCATACTTGAGAAGATGAAGCATCTACTTTTTACGTGTGTGGGTGTATGCTAGCAGCCGGTGCCGACATTCGGGGTCGTTGCAACAGTATCACATTGCAAGTCTACCTCACACGTCATGGCGAAATTGCTGCACATTTCTAGACAAGAGTGTGTCAGGCGTGGGGCAGTGGCAAACCTAGTCAACGAAAGAGAGGAGACACTAGTGGACCCATGGACTAAGGAGATAGTAATCCTGAGGAGCGGCTGAGTTAGCTCTGCCTTGACACACCCGAGGACACCTCAGCATGTCATGCCACTCAGGAGCAGATGACGGTGTCCGTGTTCTAAAGTTTCTACCTCTGTTGCCCAACTACTCCAGTCCCTGAAGTCTCTCTCTACATGGAGCAGCAGCCAAATGACTTTGAGACACCTCCTCTCCGTCATATGAGCAAGGCAAGCTTTGAATCCTGAGAACTGTTGTTTCAGGTGTGGGCTGACGCAAAGGTGTCTAACCATGTT
>SZWC01010022.1:3027-14101 GCA_023375785.1 Penium margaritaceum
GTGCCTGCGCTCACAGCTGCCGGCGCACTCTCTCGACCTGCGGTGTGTGTTTCATCCAGATTATTGTTCCTGGCAGTAGTGTACGGCTACCTGTACGCGCCGCATTTTACGACACGCACTTCTGATGGGCCATTTGCCCGGACGGATTTCTTCAGCGGGGGGGTTTCTCTATCTCGGGGTGCGTGCCTGCGCTCACAGCTGTCGACGCACTCTCTCGACCTGCGGTGTGTGTTTCATCCAGATTATCATGCCTGGTAGTAGTGTACGGCTACCTCTACGCGCCGCATTTTACGACACGCACTTTTGATGGGCCATTTGTCCGAACGGATTTCTTCAGCGGGGGGGGTTTCGCTATCTCGGGGTGTGTGCCTGTGCTCACAGCTGCCGGCGCACTCTCTCGACCTGCGGTTTGTGTTTCATCCAGATTATCATGCCTCGCAATAGTGTACGGCTACCTCTACGGGCCGCATTTTACGACACGCACTCCTGATGGGCCATTTGCCTGAACGGATTTCTTCAGCGGGGGGGTTTCGTTATCTCGGGGTGTGTGCCTGCGCTCACAGTTGCCGGCGCACTCTCTCGACCTGCGGTGTGCGTTTCATCCAGATTATCGTTCCTGGCAGTAGTGTACGGCTACCTCTACGCGCCGCATTTTCCGACACGCACTTCTGATGGGCCATTTTCCCGAACGGATTTCTTCAGCGAGGGGGTTTCGCTATCTCAGGGTGCGTGCCTGCGCTCACAACTGCCGGCACACTCTCTCGACCTGTGGTGTGTGTTTCATCCAGCTTATTGTGCCTGGCAGTAGTGTACGCCTACCTCTACGCGCCGCATTTTCCGACACGCACTTCTGATGGGCCATTCGCCCGAACGGATTTCTTCAGCGCGGGGGTTTCGCTATCTCAGGGTGCGTGCCTGCGCTCACAACTGCCGGCACACTCTCTCGACCTGTGGTGTGTGTTTCATCCAGCTTATTGTGCCTGGCAGTAGTGTACGCCTACCTCTACGCGCCGCATTTTCCGACACGCACTTCTGATGGGCCATTCGCCCGAACGGATTTCTTCAGCGCGGGGGTTTCGCTATCTCAGGGTGCGTGCCTGCGCTCACAACTGCCGGCACACTCTCTCGACCTGTGGTGTGTGTTTCATCCAGCTTATTGTGCCTGGCAGTAGTGTACGCCTACCTCTACGCGCCGCATTTTCCGACACGCACTTCTGATGGGCCATTCGCCCGAACGGATTTCTTCAGCGCGGGGGTTTCGCTATCTCAGGGTGCGTGCCTGCGCTCACAACTGCCGGCACACTCTCTCGACCTGTGGTGTGTGTTTCATCCAGCTTATTGTGCCTGGCAGTAGTGTACGCCTACCTCTACGCGCCGCATTTTCCGACACGCACTTCTGATGGGCCATTCGCCCGAACGGATTTCTTCAGCGCGGGGGTTTCGCTATCTCAGGGTGCGTGCCTGCGCTCACAACTGCCGGCACACTCTCTCGACCTGTGGTGTGTGTTTCATCCAGCTTATTGTGCCTGGCAGTAGTGTACGCCTACCTCTACGCGCCGCATTTTCCGACACGCACTTCTGATGGGCCATTCGCCCGAACGGATTTCTTCAGCGCGGGGGTTTCGCTATCTCAGGGTGCGTGCCTGCGCTCACAACTGCCGGCACACTCTCTCGACCTGTGGTGTGTGTTTCATCCAGCTTATTGTGCCTGGCAGTAGTGTACGCCTACCTCTACGCGCCGCATTTTCCGACACGCACTTCTGATGGGCCATTCGCCCGAACGGATTTCTTCAGCGCGGGGGTTTCGCTATCTCAGGGTGCGTGCCTGCGCTCACAACTGCCGGCACACTCTCTCGACCTGTGGTGTGTGTTTCATCCAGCTTATTGTGCCTGGCAGTAGTGTACGCCTACCTCTACGCGCCGCATTTTCCGACACGCACTTCTGATGGGCCATTCGCCCGAACGGATTTCTTCAGCGCGGGGGTTTCGCTATCTCAGGGTGCGTGCCTGCGCTCACAACTGCCGGCACACTCTCTCGACCTGTGGTGTGTGTTTCATCCAGCTTATTGTGCCTGGCAGTAGTGTACGCCTACCTCTACGCGCCGCATTTTCCGACACGCACTTCTGATGGGCCATTCGCCCGAACGGATTTCTTCAGCGCGGGGGTTTCGCTATCTCAGGGTGCGTGCCTGCGCTCACAACTGCCGGCACACTCTCTCGACCTGTGGTGTGTGTTTCATCCAGCTTATTGTGCCTGGCAGTAGTGTACGCCTACCTCTACGCGCCGCATTTTCCGACACGCACTTCTGATGGGCCATTCGCCCGAACGGATTTCTTCAGCGGGGGGGTTTCGCTATCTCAGGGTGCGTGCCTGCGCTCACAGCTGCCGGCGCACTCTCTCGACCTGCGGTGTGTGTTTCATCCATATTATCGTGCCTGGCTGTAGTGTACGGCTACCTCTACGCGCCGCATTTTACGACACGCACTTCTGATGGGGCATTTGTCCGAACGGATTTCTTCAGCGGGGGGGAATTCGCTATCTCGGGGTGTGTGCCTGCGCTCACAACTGCCGGCACACTCTCTCGACCTGCGGTGTGTGTATCATCCAGATTATCGTGCCTGGCAATAGTGTACGGCTACCTCTACGCATCGCATTTTATGACACGCACTCTTGATGGGGCATTTGCCCGAACGGATTTCTTCAGCAGGGGGGTTTCGCTATCTCGGGGTGTGTGCCTGCGCTCACAGTTGCCGGCGCACTCTCTCAAATTGCGGTGTGTGTTTCATCCAGATTATTGTGCCTGGCAGTAGTGTACGGCTACCTCTACGTGCCGCATTTTACGACACGCACTTCTGATGGGCCATTTGCCCGAACGGATTTCTTCAGCGAGGGGGTTTCGCTATCTCGGGGTACGTGCCTGCGCTCACAGCTGCCGGCGCACTCTCTCGACCTGCGGTGTGTGTTTCATCCAGATTATCGTGCTTGGCAGTAGTGTACAGCTACCTCTAGGCGCCGCATTTTACGACACGCACTTCTGATGGGCCATTTTCCCGAACGAATTTCTTCAGCGAGGGGGTTTTGCTATCTCGGGGTGCGTGCCTGCGCTCACAGCTGCTGGCGCACTCTCTCGACCTGCGGTGTGTGTTTCATCCAGATTATCGTGCCTGGCAGTAGTGTACGGCTACCTCTACGCGCCGCATTTTATAACACGCACTTCTGATGGGCCATTTGCCCGAACGGAATTCTTCAGCGGGGGGGGGTTCGCTATCTCGGGGTGTGTGCCTGCGCTCACAGCTGCCGGCGCACTCTCTCGACCTGCGGTGTGTGTTTCATCTAGATTATTGTGCCTGGCAGTAGTGTACGGCTACCTTTACGCGTCGCATTTTACGACACGCACTTCTGATGGGCCATTTGCCCGAAAGGATTTCTTCAGCGGGGGGGTTTCGCTATCTTGGGGTGCGTGCCTGCGCTCACAGCTGCCGACGCACTCTCTCGACCTGCGGTGTGTGTTTTATCCAGATTATCGTGCCTGGTAGTAGTGTATGGCTAACTCTACACGCCGCATTTTACGACACGCACTTTTGATGGGCCATTTGTCCGAACGGATTTCTTCAGCGGGGGGGGTTTCGCTATCTCGGGGTGTGTGACTAAGCTCACAGCTGCTGGCGCACTCTCTCGACCTGCGGTGTGTGTTTCATCCAGATTATCATGCCTCGCAATAGTGTACGACTACCTCTACGCGCCGCATTTTACGACACGCACTCCTGATGGGCCATTTGCCCGAACGGATTTCTTCAGCGGGGGGGGGTTCGCTATCTCGGGGTGTGTGCCTGCGCTCACAGCTGCTGGCGCACTCTCTCGACCTGCGGTGTATGTTTCATCCAGATCATCATGCCTGGCAGTAGTGTACGGCTACCTCTACGCGCTGCATTTTACGACACGCACTTCTGATGGGCCATTTGTCCGAACGGATTTCTTCAGCGGGGGGGGTTTCGCTATCTCGGGGTGTGTGACTAAGCTCACAGCTGCTGGCGCACTCTCTCGACCTGCGGTGTATGTTTCATCCAGATCATCATGCCTGGCAGTAGTGTACGGCTACCTCTACGCGCTGCATTTTACGACACGCACTTCTGATGGGCCATTTGTCCGAACGGATTTCTTCAGCGGGGGGGGTTTCGCTATCTCGGGGTGTGTGACTAAGCTCACAGCTGCTGGCGCACTCTCTCGACCTGCGGTGTATGTTTCATCCAGATCATCATGCCTGGCAGTAGTGTACGGCTACCTCTACGCGCTGCATTTTACGACACGCACTTCTGATGGGCCATTTGTCCGAACGGATTTCTTCAGCGGGGGGGGTTTCGCTATCTCGGGGTGTGTGACTAAGCTCACAGCTGCTGGCGCACTCTCTCGACCTGCGGTGTATGTTTCATCCAGATCATCATGCCTGGCAGTAGTGTACGGCTACCTCTACGCGCTGCATTTTACGACACGCACTTCTGATGGGCCATTTGTCCGAACGGATTTCTTCAGCGGGGGGGGTTTCGCTATCTCGGGGTGTGTGACTAAGCTCACAGCTGCTGGCGCACTCTCTCGACCTGCGGTGTATGTTTCATCCAGATCATCATGCCTGGCAGTAGTGTACGGCTACCTCTACGCGCTGCATTTTACGACACGCACTTCTGATGGGCCATTTGTCCGAACGGATTTCTTCAGCGGGGGGGGTTTCGCTATCTCGGGGTGTGTGACTAAGCTCACAGCTGCTGGCGCACTCTCTCGACCTGCGGTGTATGTTTCATCCAGATCATCATGCCTGGCAGTAGTGTACGGCTACCTCTACGCGCTGCATTTTACGACACGCACTTCTGATGGGCCATTTGTCCGAACGGATTTCTTCAGCGGGGGGGGTTTCGCTATCTCGGGGTGTGTGACTAAGCTCACAGCTGCTGGCGCACTCTCTCGACCTGCGGTGTATGTTTCATCCAGATCATCATGCCTGGCAGTAGTGTACGGCTACCTCTACGCGCTGCATTTTACGACACGCACTTCTGATGGGCCATTTGTCCGAACGGATTTCTTCAGCGGGGGGGGTTTCGCTATCTCGGGGTGTGTGACTAAGCTCACAGCTGCTGGCGCACTCTCTCGACCTGCGGTGTATGTTTCATCCAGATCATCATGCCTGGCAGTAGTGTACGGCTACCTCTACGCGCTGCATTTTACGACACGCACTTCTGATGGGCCATTTGTCCGAACGGATTTCTTCAGCGGGGGGGGTTTCGCTATCTCGGGGTGTGTGACTAAGCTCACAGCTGCTGGCGCACTCTCTCGACCTGCGGTGTATGTTTCATCCAGATCATCATGCCTGGCAGTAGTGTACGGCTACCTCTACGCGCTGCATTTTACGACACGCACTTCTGATGGGCCATTTGTCCGAACGGATTTCTTCAGCGGGGGGGGTTTCGCTATCTCGGGGTGTGTGACTAAGCTCACAGCTGCTGGCGCACTCTCTCGACCTGCGGTGTATGTTTCATCCAGATCATCATGCCTGGCAGTAGTGTACGGCTACCTCTACGCGCTGCATTTTACGACACGCACTTCTGATGGGCCATTTGTCCGAACGGATTTCTTCAGCGGGGGGGGTTTCGCTATCTCGGGGTGTGTGACTAAGCTCACAGCTGCTGGCGCACTCTCTCGACCTGCGGTGTATGTTTCATCCAGATCATCATGCCTGGCAGTAGTGTACGGCTACCTCTACGCGCTGCATTTTACGACACGCACTTCTGATGGGCCATTTGTCCGAACGGATTTCTTCAGCGGGGGGGGTTTCGCTATCTCGGGGTGTGTGACTAAGCTCACAGCTGCTGGCGCACTCTCTCGACCTGCGGTGTATGTTTCATCCAGATCATCATGCCTGGCAGTAGTGTACGGCTACCTCTACGCGCTGCATTTTACGACACGCACTTCTGATGGGCCATTTGTCCGAACGGATTTCTTCAGCGGGGGGGGTTTCGCTATCTCGGGGTGTGTGACTAAGCTCACAGCTGCTGGCGCACTCTCTCGACCTGCGGTGTATGTTTCATCCAGATCATCATGCCTGGCAGTAGTGTACGGCTACCTCTACGCGCTGCATTTTACGACACGCACTTCTGATGGGCCATTTGTCCGAACGGATTTCTTCAGCGGGGGGGGTTTCGCTATCTCGGGGTGTGTGACTAAGCTCACAGCTGCTGGCGCACTCTCTCGACCTGCGGTGTATGTTTCATCCAGATCATCATGCCTGGCAGTAGTGTACGGCTACCTCTACGCGCTGCATTTTACGACACGCACTTCTGATGGGCCATTTGTCCGAACGGATTTCTTCAGCGGGGGGGGTTTCGCTATCTCGGGGTGTGTGACTAAGCTCACAGCTGCTGGCGCACTCTCTCGACCTGCGGTGTATGTTTCATCCAGATCATCATGCCTGGCAGTAGTGTACGGCTACCTCTACGCGCTGCATTTTACGACACGCACTTCTGATGGGCCATTTGTCCGAACGGATTTCTTCAGCGGGGGGGGTTTCGCTATCTCGGGGTGTGTGACTAAGCTCACAGCTGCTGGCGCACTCTCTCGACCTGCGGTGTGTGTTTCATCCAGATTATCGTGCCTGGCAGTAGTGTACGGCTACCTCTACGCGCCGCATTTTACGACACGCACTTCTGATGGGCCGTTTGCCCGAGCGGATTTCTTCAGCGGGGGGGTTTCGCTATCGTAGGGTGTGTGCTTGCGCTCACAGCTGCCGGCGCACTCTCTCGACCTGCGGTGTGTGTTTCATCCAGATCATCATGCCTGGCAGTAGTGTACGCCTACCTCTATGCGCCGCATTTTACGACACGCACTTCTGATGGGCCATTTGCCCGAACGGATTTCTTCAGCGGGGGGGTTTCGCTATCTCGGGGTGCGTGCCTGCTCTCACAGCTGCCGGCGCACTCTCTCGACCTGCGGTGTATGTTTCATCCATATTATCGTGCCTGGCAGTAGTGTACGGCTACCTCTACGCGCCGCATTTTACGACACGCACTTCTGATGGGCCATTTGTCCGAACGGATTTCTTCAGCGGGGGGGTTTTGCTATCTCGGGGTGTGTGCCTGCGCTCACAGCTGCCGGCGCACTCTCTCAACCTGCGGTGTGTGTTTCATCCAGATTATCGTGCTTGGTTGTAGTGTACGGCTAGCTCTACGCGTCGCATTTTACGACACGCACTCCTGATTGGCCATTTGCCCGAACGGATTTCTTCAGCGGGGGGGTTTCGCTATCTCGGGGTGTGTGCCTGCGCTCACAGCTGCCGGCACACTCTCTCAACCTGCGGTGTGTGTTTCATCCAGATTATCGTGCCTGGCAGTAGTGTACGGCTACCTCTATGCGCCGCATTTTACGACACGCACTTTTGATGGGCCATTTGCCCGAACGGATTTCTTTAGCGAGGGGGTTTCGCTATCTCGGGGTGCGTGCCTGTACTCACAGCTGCAGGCGCACTCTCTCGACCTGCGGTGTGTGTTTCATCCAGATTATCGTGCCTGGCAATAGTGTACGGCTAGCTCTACGCGCCGCATTTCACGACACGCACTTCTGATGGGCCATTTGTCCGAACGGATTTCTTCAGCGGGGGGGGCTTAGCTATCTCGGGGTGTGTGCCTACGCTCACAGCTGCCGGCGCATTCTCTTGACCTGCGGTGTGTGTTTCATCCAGATTATCAAGCCTGGCAATAGTGTACGGCTACCTCTACGTGTTGCATTTTATGACACGCACTCCTGATGGGCCATTTGCCCGAACGGATTTCTTCAGCGGGGGGGTCTCGCTATCTCGAGGTGTGTGCCTGCGCTCACAGCTGCCGGCGCACTCTCTCGACCTGCGGTGTGTGTTTCATCCAGATTATCGTGCTTGGCAGTAGTGTACGGCTACCTCTACGCGCCGCATTTTACGACACGCACTCCTGATGGGCCATTTGCCCGAACGGATTTCTTCAGCGGGGGGGTCTCGCTATCTCGAGGTGTGTGCCTGCGCTCACAGCTGCCGGCGCACTCTCTCGACCTGCGGTGTGTGTTTCATCCAGATTATCGTGCTTGGCAGTAGTGTACGGCTACCTCTACGCGCCGCATTTTACGACACGCACTCCTGATGGGCCATTTGCCCGAACGGATTTCTTCAGCGGGGGGGTCTCGCTATCTCGAGGTGTGTGCCTGCGCTCACAGCTGCCGGCGCACTCTCTCGACCTGCGGTGTGTGTTTCATCCAGATTATCGTGCTTGGCAGTAGTGTACGGCTACCTCTACGCGCCGCATTTTACGACACGCACTCCTGATGGGCCATTTGCCCGAACGGATTTCTTCAGCGGGGGGGTCTCGCTATCTCGAGGTGTGTGCCTGCGCTCACAGCTGCCGGCGCACTCTCTCGACCTGCGGTGTGTGTTTCATCCAGATTATCGTGCTTGGCAGTAGTGTACGGCTACCTCTACGCGCCGCATTTTACGACACGCACTCCTGATGGGCCATTTGCCCGAACGGATTTCTTCAGCGGGGGGGTCTCGCTATCTCGAGGTGTGTGCCTGCGCTCACAGCTGCCGGCGCACTCTCTCGACCTGCGGTGTGTGTTTCATCCAGATTATCGTGCTTGGCAGTAGTGTACGGCTACCTCTACGCGCCGCATTTTACGACACGCACTCCTGATGGGCCATTTGCCCGAACGGATTTCTTCAGCGGGGGGGTCTCGCTATCTCGAGGTGTGTGCCTGCGCTCACAGCTGCCGGCGCACTCTCTCGACCTGCGGTGTGTGTTTCATCCAGATTATCGTGCCTGGCAGTAGTGTACGGCTACCTCACGCGCCGCATTTTACGACACGCACTTCTGATGGGCCATTTGCCCAAACGGATTTCTTCAGCGGGGGGATCTGGCTATCTCGGGGTGCGTGCCTGCGCTCACAGCTGCCGGCGCACTCTCTCAACCTGCGGTGTGTGTTTCATCCATATTATCGTGCCTGGCAGTAGTGTACACACTACTGCCAGGCACGGCTACCTCTACGCGCCGCATTTTACGACACGCACTTCTGATGGGGCATTTGTCTGAACAGATTTCTTCAGCGGGGGGGGTTTCGCTATCTCGGGGTGTGTGCCTACGCTCAGAGCTGCCGGCGCACTCTCTCCACCTGCGGTGTGTGTTTCATCCAGATTATCATGCCTCGCAATAGTGTACGACTACCTCTACGCGCCGCATTTTACGACACGCACTCCTGATGGGCCATTTGCCCGAACGGATTTCTTCAGCGAGTGGGTTTCGCTATCTTGGGGTGCGTGCCTGCGCTCACAGCTGCCGGCGCACTCTCTCGACCTGCGGTGTGTGTTTCATCCAGATTATCATGCCTCGCAATAGTGTACGGCTACCTCTACGCGCCGCATTTTACGACACGCACTGCTGATGGGCCATTTTCCTGAACGAATTTCTTCAGCGGGGGGGGCTTCGCTATCTCGGGGTGCGTGCCTGCGCTCACAGCTACCGGCGCACTCTCTCGACCTGCGGTGTGCGTTTCATCCAGATTATCATGCCTCGCAATAGTGTACGGCTACCTCTACGCGCTGCATTTTACGACACGCACTGCTGATGGGCCATTTTCCTGAACGAATTTCTTCAGCGGGGGGGGCTTCGCTATCTCGGGGTGCGTGCCTGCGCTCACAGCTACCGGCGCACTCTCTCGACCTGCGGTGTGCGTTTCATCCAGATTATCATGCCTCGCAATAGTGTACGGCTACCTCTACGCGCTGCATTTTACGACACGCACTGCTGATGGGCCATTTTCCTGAACGAATTTCTTCAGCGGGGGGGGCTTCGCTATCTCGGGGTGCGTGCCTGCGCTCACAGCTACCGGCGCACTCTCTCGACCTGCGGTGTGCGTTTCATCCAGATTATCATGCCTCGCAATAGTGTACGGCTACCTCTACGCGCTGCATTTTACGACACGCACTGCTGATGGGCCATTTTCCTGAACGAATTTCTTCAGCGGGGGGGGCTTCGCTATCTCGGGGTGCGTGCCTGCGCTCACAGCTACCGGCGCACTCTCTCGACCTGCGGTGTGCGTTTCATCCAGATTATCATGCCTCGCAATAGTGTACGGCTACCTCTACGCGCTGCATTTTACGACACGCACTGCTGATGGGCCATTTTCCTGAACGAATTTCTTCAGCGGGGGGGGCTTCGCTATCTCGGGGTGCGTGCCTGCGCTCACAGCTACCGGCGCACTCTCTCGACCTGCGGTGTGCGTTTCATCCAGATTATCATGCCTCGCAATAGTGTACGGCTACCTCTACGCGCTGCATTTTACGACACGCACTGCTGATGGGCCATTTTCCTGAACGAATTTCTTCAGCGGGGGGGGCTTCGCTATCTCGGGGTGCGTGCCTGCGCTCACAGCTACCGGCGCACTCTCTCGACCTGCGGTGTGTGTTTCATCCAGATTATTGTGCCTGGCAGTAGTGTACGGCTACCTCTACGCACCGCATTTTACGACACGCACTTCTGATGGGCCATTTGCCCGAACAGATTTCTTCAGCGAGGGGGTTTCGCTATCTCGGGGTGCGTGCCTGCGCTCACAGCTGCCGGTGCATTCTCTCGACCTGCGGTGTGTGTTTCATCCATATTATTGTGCCTGGCAGTAGTGTACGGCTACCTCTACACGCCGCATTTTACGACACGCACTTCTGATGGGCCATTTGCCCGAACGGATTTCTTCAGCGGGGGGGTTTCTCTATCTCGGGGTGTGTGCCTGCGCTCACAGCTGCCGGCACACTCTCTCGACCTGCGGTGTGTGTTTCATCCAGATTATCGTGCTTGGCAGTAGTGTACAGCTACCTCTAGGCGCCGCATTTTACGACACGCACTTCTGATGGGCCATTTTCCTGAACGAATTTCTTCAGCAAGGGGGTTTTGCTATCTCGGGGTGCGTGCCTGCGCTCACAGCTGCCGGCGCACTCTCTCGACCTGCGGTGTGTGTTTCATCCAGATTATCGTGCCTGGCAGTAGTGTACGGCTACCTCTACGCGCCGCATTTTAC